>WYDI02031853.1:34509-50684 GCA_009867235.2 Psittacus erithacus | reverse complement strand
CCCATCCCTGGCAGTGTTCAAGGCCAGGTTGGACACAGGGGCTTGGAGCAAGCTGCTGCAGTGGAAGGTGTCCCTGCTCGTGGCAGGGGTTGGAGACGGATGAGTCCCCTCCAACACAAACCATTCTATAATTCTATGAAGAATATACAGTGTATAACTAATACTCAACAAGTATATATGGTTATGTCTTTACAGAGCCTCTCTATACTACTCCTCTACCATGGCTTTCCAGCATCACAATTCCAGACCTTAAAAGAAATACACAGTCAAGCTGCTGCATCACAGAAGCCTCCTATTTGCCAATAATCCCTATCACATACACGAAGCTGGTTTGCCCGAGAAGAGCTTATGAGAAACAAACCCTGCAATTCAGGCAGTGTCCCACTGTAAAGTGAGGCTGAAATCCCGTCCTCGCAGCAGTACCTCTGCAAGCTTTGTTTCTCAGAAGCGCTACACAAGGTTATTCCCCTGCTTACAGGAGACCTATGGCAGAGGACACAATCCCAGCTATTCAGGTGAGTGGAGTGCAATTCAGGAAACACCTCCAGCCATTCCCCATGGTCACCCTTTTATACGCTGTCTCCTTTTCCCAAAGGAAAGGCTCTCTTGTTTCATCTCCTGACCTTTCTGCTGCGACCAGCTGACACTGTGACAAAAGCTGCCAAGATACAGCCTTTGTGGCTCTGGACTGCAAAGTCCACACAGGACACTGGTGAGTCTGTCCCAGTATGGCCCCACCATGGGTTAAGAGGGCTGCAGCATGTTTTAAGGCTGGGCTGGAAGGATGTTTTCAGTACATCAGTAAGAAAACTTGGTTGTCGCTGATGAGACATTAAGAACATGTAAGTTTTTACTCCCTGATACCTACTGAAGTTTCAGGTTTACTCCTTAAAAACCTCAGCTGAAAAGCAACCGTGCCCGCTGAAGATGTGCTCAAGAATACATTCGCTGTTCAAATACACCACATTTTGTTCTGTAAGCCCAACCGGGAAACAAAGCAGCAGTGGTGCCTGCTGCACATCACCCCCAGGGCAATGCCTACAAGAGGCGAGTAGCAAATGTGGCTGTCCTCAACCACCACATACACCAACAGGAAAACCCAGGCCGGAGGATGGAATTGTTCGGTTTTCCTCTTCAGTCAAATTATAGGTTGTGCTATTTAAATCCCTGTGGGCCCAATCACAGAATTTTATTAAACAGTTTTCCATGTTTAACAGTTATTCACAGAAAGGTCCACTATAATAGTATTTTAGCACCATCAACCTGTCGAAATCAACCTGCCCAATTACTCCAAACTACATTAATAACACCGGATATTACACTAATTGTGTCCAGTTTCTATGCAGACGAGGTCCCATGGGGCTAATTTTGCATCCTCAGGGGCAAGCAACTCAGCCATCAAGCTGATTTCCCCAGGAATCCCTCCTCATTACGCAGGTCCAGGCTGTCAAATTTCTTCCTTTTTTTTTTAACCAAAAAAAAAAGGTTAATGGGCCAATCAGTCATCAATTATTTCCTGGGAGGCCAGCAGGCAAAGGGTTAAAGTGGGAAGAACCAGCTGCAACTGAACTCCATTTGGAAGTTATTATCAACAGGAGATGTCTCAAATGATGTTGTTGTTTGCTTTGCCCTTTGTTTTAAAGTGGTGGGGGCCAGGATGGGCAATGAGCTGAAACTGTCAGATTATGATGAGATGAACCTAAAGCCATTTATTTCTTTAGTGAAAGTGGACGTGCAATGAGGGAAGTTTAGGAAAACCACTGCACTCTCATAACCACCAAGCCCCCGCCAAGCAGCGCCATGGTCCCAATGTTCATGCTGCACTGTTTGCACCATTATCTTTTCATAGTCAGACGTGGCTACAGTCCACCCACTTACAGCAAACGAGAGATACAGTTTCTTAGAAGCAAAGGATTGTGCAAGGGAAAACAAACATTTAGGCATGGTCCCACTGCATTCCCGTACCAGTGTCTGTGTTAATTGTATGGCACAGAGATCAGATTTAGAAAACTACGCTGCCAGCCACTACAGGATACTAGTCTATAACTTGCTCCAGAGAGCTCAATTAAGTCTACTACAACGCAGAGAAAACGCAAGCCTGGAAGCAGTTGCACCTCTTGGTATCCTGCGAGATCGGTTCTAAATGGGGTGCAAAGACCAGTTTGTTCCAAATTTCCACTTCCCACGTCTTTTATTCTCAGTATTAAGGGTTTCATAAATAGCCACTGACACCTTGCACCAGAGGCGGGTAACCACATGCACAGCTTGAAGCCAATGGAAGACAAGGGCCTTTCCACGAGGCACTTTACAGTCAGGAATTACAGCCATCCCACAAGTTTGCTTTTAAACAAAACCATCGTTTCTATTTTCCATGGCTATAAAACAGAGACTTGCCAGGCTTCAGGCATCTCTCATAAGCAGCCACAATCAGAAATAAAACTGAATCTTCTGGCCTCCAAGCCAACCAGCCCCTTTCACTAGGTGCCAGATTGTGCGTTTGCTGTCATCAGAGGACCCTGCTGCTGCTGCTAATGAACAGTAACCCACTGTGCATGTCTGGTGTAGGATGCCACTCAGACAGGAAACACTTTCCAGAAACAAGAAGTCAAGTGCAGAACCAATAGATTCTCAATGGTGCATTTCAAACACTCGTGAAGCATCTTCAAGAGTTGAGGTTACAGCTTGAAACCTAGTCAAGCCTGCCTCAAGTAACACTGAGACCTATTTAAACTCCCTTTTTATTCACGCCCTCCTCCCCCTCTCTGTTCAAGCACCCTTTCTTAATAACCCTTCATCTTTTCAAAAGGATGGGAATGAAACACTGCCGAGATGCCCAGCAACCTACATCAGATGTTAAGAACATACAATTTGTTTACAACAAAGGCACGTTGGTATTTATGTACTGTATGGTGTTAACTAGTGTTACCTTTTGCCACCTGGTGTAAATTACCCCTGTAACTCAGAAGATAAGTATGTTTATTAGCAGCCTCAATTAAGGAAATATTTGTGCCATGTCCCACTGGGCATGACTATGCTAATACTTCTCTCCCCTTTCCAAACCCAGTGTCTAAATCTAATTAGTTTTGAAAATCAACCCTATGAGGACAAAATAGCTCTGCTGTCGGTCGCCCACAGCTCTTGATAAAGGTTGTGTTCCACTGGAAGAGCTCTGCAGTGGTACTGTTTTATATCGCTACTCATGAGTGACACACTGGTGATGAAAGGCTGGTTCCTCCCCATATGTACTTATTTTATCTGGATGCCGAGGCAACACGGTTTGAATAAGTCCATGAAGTAATGTGAGTCTACACTTGCATTAGGTGTTTCCTGATGTGTTTCAAGCTTGAGATCTCCTTCTAACATGACAACCTCCATAGCAAGGCAATTGGAACTGGATGATCTTACGGTTCTTTCCAACCTAACCTATTCTATGATTCTATGACATGTGTTTCAAAGCTGAAGAGCTTAACTAAAGGGTGTTGTGAAGGTGAGGCTGTAGAGTGGAGCTTATTTCAGGTGCTCCCCTCCATCTGCCATCAACATTCTGCACAGGCACAGTACCACAGCAGCAGTTATCATTAACTTCTAATCAAAACACAGTTTGAGAGTTAATGAATATGAAGAAGAAAAGTTTTCCAGGAAAGCCTGGCCCTGTTTAACATGACAGATAGGTAACCAACAAGAGGAGAAAAATAAGGATTTAAGATCTTTATGCATGTTAAATCAGAGCACAGCCATTCAATTTCTTAAAGATAAGCCTTTCTGTGGTGCTGCAAAATCTACTGATATAGGAAAAGTAATTCTATATTTCAATTATGTGCAGTTACAAGTGACTCCAGATTGCTTTATAACCAGAGTGGGGTCTGGTTTAACGATAACACAGTGACATTACATACGTTCCCCCCTAGAGAATCAAAGCATTGCTAAGAGACTGGCTGCCTGCAATAAGGAGCAGGTGGGACTTCCGTATCTCTCAGTGGCTCCCTATAGAAAAAAACCCCAAAATCTGAAAACTAAAGAGTTTTAGGCAAACTCTGAAATGAAGAAAATAAAGTTTCTTGTAATCACACAGAACTGATAAAGGACCAGTGGAGGACACAGCTGTATGATGTCCACCTCCTTCTGCCCTCAGAAGTTCGAGTCCTTCAGCTGTAATATTATACGTAGCCACCTCTGTGAAAATCCTGCCTTTCCTCACTCCTCTGTGACCAGACCCATCAGTAATGGGTCAAGTAATAGCCATGGGTCAGTTATAGCCAGGGAGAGAAGGACTGTGAGCCTTGCGCGGCATACAGCAAAAGGGGACCCTATGTAAGCACAACAGACCCACCACTGAGGACCATCCATATACCTGCTTCTGCCAAGCACCTACAAAACCAGTTGCAGCATCTGAACTGCAGATTTCTCCATCTTAATCAGAGATTTACTACCTGGAAGCACAGAAAATACCTAAAAATAACAGAACCAGCGTTACAAAATATTGGAGAGGATGGCTCCTAGATCAACCTTTCAGAAATGGGACCGTATACAATGGAAACGGGTTTGGTCTGTAGAAAGGTGGAAGTGCAATTGAGCAAGCCCGCGCTAAAGACCAAAGCAGATTTGTTATTCTGGACTGTCATTTCCTATCATCGTTCTGTTTTTTGAAGGCATAATTATCTAAACATGTGGCTTTTAATACTTACAATGCTCATTAACTCAGCATTTGCATGTCTCACCAGTCCAGCTTCCACACAAAGGCTGACGGTACCAGCTCAAAGATGCAAAGCTATGGAGCACATCGATTGTTCTGTTCTTATTGGGGATAATACTTCCAGAAAAAGAGGTACCTTTGCCTAATTACAGAAGTTGGTTTTGATGATAGGTCTCAAAACCCTTTGGGCTGTGGCCAGCAGGAACATGCTCCCACACGCTTATGCAAGGTGCCTTTGATACTTGGTTTGATCAGTAAGAACAAAAGGTTACTCAAACTAGACTGGCTGTAAACCATATGGAATTCTTTATACTTGTTTCCCTGGTGCAGTTTCCTAACAGGTAGATATAAAATCATAAGCTCCACAAGCAGGAGCAACAAACATGTTGATGAGAAGAAAAATCTGGTTGGGAGGTAAAACCCAGCAAATACATAGAAAACAAAAATACACGGAAAATGGCAAATCACTAAAAAGTATCTCATTTCCTATTAGGTGGGAAAAACCCCACCCAAACTTATCAGTATCTGACAATCACGTTCTCTCAATTCAGTTTGCACTTCCTGCAAAAAAATGCAGCAATACTGCATATTTTATACTGCAAAAACATCAAAATGGAGCGTTTTGCTCTGCAAAGGGGATAATTTTACATTTCCACTGAGAAAGAAAACAAAATTACAACTTAAAACCCCAAAAAGCTTCCTTAAGAAGCTGCAGGAAAAATCCCACTTTTGTTTCCTCCCTACACTTTGTTTGGCAGCAAGAGCAAGGCAATAGAGCAGTAATTGTGCAAAAGAAAGGACGGTGATATAAATCACCAAAGGTTAATGATCAGGATGTGAACAGAGGGACTTGTTTACAGAAATAGCATGCAATTTAAAATTTACAAGAGATTTAATGCCACCGCTTGGCAATCACTAAAATCAACAGCCCAGAAAACAGTGACATTAAGAAAAATATTACAGTTATAATCATTCCAAAATAAGTCAATTAGTGTTAGGGCATGCGCTCGCGATTACTTGACCCATTTGCTTTGCACTTAAGTGAAGAGAAAAAAGAAATCCCCCCTCCTTTATACTGAGATTACTGAGTTGTGACCTATTTTGCATTCTCTATTTCTCCCACCATCCCTCTTGCATGCTGCTGGAGATGGTGGTGGAGGGTGGTGGGTGTTTTTTTGCTCTCCTTGCCTGGCTTCCAAGTAATTCTGACCTCTGACATTTGTAATAAAACAGGGAAAAAAAGAAGGAAGTTTATAATTGTGTTGTTCAAATGAAGGTGGGGAGAGGGGGGGTGGAATATAAAATTCAATGTGCTATTATAGCAAAGCCATGACGGCTGTCTTCGGTGGAAAAAAAGCAATGCAAGTCAATTTGTGAACTTTGGCACCAGGTGACCTTTAGAAATACAACAATATACAGAATTTACAAGCAAGAGTAGCACATGCAAATGACCCGGCACTGTCTCGCCTTTGGATTAGAGCTGCAAAGAGCATTATGGAGAAGGCTTGCACAAAGCAAATTAAGACTGTTACTTAAATGTCACGGCACACTATTGTATTTGGCTACAGATCATTACACCTGATACTAACACTTTTAAAAACTGTAATAACTTGGGAAATATTACATTGAGTGCCCACATGTAGAAAGGGAAGTAATATATATATATATATATAAAAAAATAGAAAAAAAGGGAAGAAAATGGGTTCCTGAAGTAATTTAAACATCACCACTCCACGACGAGAGGGAAAGGTCAAAATTTAAGTAAGCTGAAAGGAACATGAATGGCAAACTAAACCGCACAAACACCACACACAAAAAAAGGATGAAAAGACCAAGCGGAATGACTCTGCAAACACGAGATGAAAGCACGCATGCTTTGGGCAAATTTGATTTCCATGCCTGCACTGGGGAAGGGGAAGACGCAAGGAGGACGCAGGGTAGAAACTAGAGGGTAAGAGAGGAGGTGTCCATCTACAACGGGTGGGTTTGTTACCTTCAGTGTTGGTGCTGCTGCTGCTGTATATATTTCGCAGGCTACCAACACGGTTTAGTTTCCAAGCTTTGCGTTTGGCTGCGTCCAGAGAGCAGGAGGGGAAGAGAAAAGAAACAAAAAGAGAATAAAAATAACGAAAAAGGGAGGAAAGAAAAAAAGAAATGAAAAAAAAGGGGAGAAAAGAAACATCAAAATAGCATGTGAAGTAAAATACAAGCGCGAGCCTGTTAACATGAAGAGCTGCACACAGAAAATGCACACAGGACTTTACAGCCTCTGCGATCCCCGGACAATACGGAAAGCCTCTTCTCGAGGGTGATTTTTGAAAGGCTCTACAACATGACACGATCTGACAAGATTAAATGGATCTGCTATTGGAATAGACAAAACCAGAGCAGTAGAAGTACAAAAATGCAGGAAGTATTTGTACAAAGGATACACGACCAGACAAAACAGCTACTGCAAAATGGGATTTAATTAATGACGAAACACAGCCAGACAAGAGCTCCTTCTCCTTCACAAGCCTGTACCTATCACTTGGTGCCTGCAGTTCACCTTCAAACCACTTCTTTACATCATCACCTTTAAAAGTTGAGGTGATGATGCAATGACCTTAAATCCTCATAACAACAAACTTCGTTATCTGTACCTTTGAGCTTAGAGGCATTACTTATTTTGAAGGTTGTCAAGTAGATATGGATGCAATTGATGTCTGTGGTCCTCCCTTCCTCCCCCAGGCAAATCAGTGCAAAAATCAAAGTGGATATTCTTCCTATAAGAGGCAACACCCTCACTTATTAGAATTGCCCCAAAATTGGAGCTTCTCTGAGTTCCCAGCAGCTGTTCCACAATTAGCAGAAAATACTGCTCAAAAGCACTCCAGTCCCGTGCTCATTAGGAAAAAACACATTTTTACCTTCTTTTAAACCGACATGTTTCGCCTCAAGAGTGAATTCACAGCATGAGAAGTACCTTCAATCAACAATATGCTTAGCCTGAGTTTCATCAGGCAGGAACAGTATGAAACATCTGAGTCCACCATGACACTGCTGGAACCTAACAGGGACTAAAAGACAGCGTTGTGCCCTCTTCTTCATGCATACACATCTGAGGAGGAAACTGTGTACCTGCTAAAAGTGCTACCTCTATCAGCTTTCCAGCTTACCTAGTTAAGAAATAATGATGCAGCACTGCTTGGCATGCAACTGCTTGTTAAAATCTGTTTTATAGGAGCAGGAAAGAGATCATCGGAGTCAGTGACAAGTGGAAGAGCATCCAGACCTCCTTTTGAGCTGCCCTTTCTAGCAGGTCACCCAGCCCTCCTGTCTGCAGACAGTGGAGCTTTCAGTTTGGGTGTGAGGCTTGTAGAAAGCACCAGTTACATTAATTACGGTTAATTTCTATGACATGCATCATTGACACATGTAGAAATAGCTTATACAGAGGCAGTCCAGACCAGCTGGTAAAACTCTTCCATAATCTTAGTAACACCATTTCCTCCTTGGAAAATGACTCCCACAGCAAGGCAGGAAGAAATTAACCACACCATGCTTGCACATACCACAGTTTTCATACCAGAGATCTGCAAGTGACAGGACAGGAAACGGCCTCAAGCTGCACCAGGGCAGGTTTAGATGGAGCTGAGGACCAATTCCTGCCCCAGAGGGTGCTCAGGCATTGGCACAGGCTGCCCAGGGCAGGGCTGCAGTCACCAGCCCTGCAAGTGTTCACACCCCGTGGAGACGAGGCCTCAGTGCCATGGGTCAGTGGTGGCCTTGGCAGAGCTGGGGAATGGTTGGACTGGATGAGCTGAAAGGGCTTTTCCAACCTGGCTGACTCTGTGATTGTATGTTTGAAATTGGAAGAGTCTTCCATTCAGGTCAAACTCACATGGTAAATCTGGAGTAAACCCATTCCTACCCGCACTGCAGATGCCCCTCACCCTTTAGGATGACATGAACATCTCACAACATCGTGAGTATTGTGGTAACAATTGTTTTACATTTTTCTTTCTGTATTTATGAACTTAAACAAAACGCTTGATTTTCAGCTAAAGAGCTAAGGCTGCAAGAGAACTGCTCAAACACCTAGTGTTAACCTATGTGCTGTTTTAATAAGGCCATCTGCGGGCTTTAATGCTATGTACTTAAAAGGCGGACTGGACGTCTGCGTGCCATCCTTTAGAATGCATCTCACTGAAATGAAAACAGATAACAAAATCTGACAGGAAAAGTTACATCTCTAAAAACTAAAGTTCGTCAAATCTATAACACCGAGTGCATCCTTCAATATGAAAAACCCCTTCAGTTTTCAGACCTATTTAACATGTCCCAGCACCTAGTGAGGCACAATTTCCCAGCAGAAAACTTGTTTTTCCTGAGAAACATTTACATATAAATAGGCAAAATCGAGGTTTGGCACCCTTCAGGAAGGGAAGATGGTCTCCAAAGACCTTTCCCCAATCCCTTTTCATTTTTCACACTTTAATGGCACGTTAGAGTGCGGCCGTATGAGCAGGAAGTGAACTCGCAGCCTGGTTTTCTATTAACCTATTGATGAAATAATCCATTTTAATGCGTTAAGTGTCATGCCTTTTCCTTCTCTTTAAACAAATGGACTTTTTTACAGTGATGCTGAAGCCCTGATACATCTGAGTGTGTTCTTTAGCATTGATTAGGCTCCTGCCTGCTTCCTCAAGGTGCTCTGCTGTCTTGAGGATTCAATAATATTATCAGCAGCAGTGTTTGGATACTGCCAAGCACAGCCTCCGCCGGGTGATTGATGTGCATGTGAACACCAGGGCCCAGCTTAGCCAGCCTACCCTGCCTGCCTCCAAAATTACACACTGGCTATACATTTTTGTTACCTACCAACAAGGCTTTAGCGGGCACCGAAGGCTATTATTTACCTGGCTTGTCTTTGACTTCTATTCCAGGACATTCAGTCCATCCCATCTGGGTTCCAAAGTTAATTCAGCAAAAGCTCTTGTTGACAACTCTGGATGCATATATATATATACACACACACACATACAGTGTATATACACTTAAACAACTAACCCCAGCTGGTTTCCAATAAAAAGCTGTAAGAAGTAGTTATTCCATTATTTAACAGCAAACAAAGCCCTCTAATTAGAAAGACAAGACCCTTCTTCAAGGTATATTGATTTCAAGTATTTTCTGGAAGCCTGTTTTCTTCAAAGAAGCCACCAAGAAGCGCCTCTAACTAGAAAACCTTGGACAAACACCTCTCTCAAACACCAAATATCCGGAATGAAGTTAACCATTTCCCAAAAGGCAGCAGGTGTCTAGCTTGTACTGAAATGGCAACCAGCATTCTGCCTCTTATGTCGTACTACTACTATGTGAATGACTAATGTATTTCAATAATGTTCCAAGAAAATCTTCTATTAACTTTGACACTTGCCCTTATCTCTGGCTTCACAGCTGACAAAAACAACACTTCAGCAATCAAAGCAGTCCCCCCATCTTAACCAGTGTGTAGATATGTTGTAGCAGCAGTTTCTGCTCTTATCCAAGCTCATTAACTCCAGAAATGTAGATTGCTAAGACGAAATTCCTATCATTGCCGGGTAAATTCATTTGTGCTTCCTAGCACTCAGTCTGGAGCAGCACAAGAAGTCATTCATTATCTGTCACCCAAGAGCACAGAGCTCGGCTTTTAACAACCCTGCAAAACAACACCGGGATGGCTGCTACCTTCAACTTGGTGTAAGCCATCATCCAGCCATTCCTCCTGGCAGCAACCACAATGCACCCAACCATGAAAGCTTTGACTCTCAGAGCCCGAGATGTGTTTCTCTAAGAAGGGTTAAAGTGCTTTATTGAGTTCTGGTGAGGAAGCTGCTTACAGCTGTATAATTTGTGATGGGATGCATCACTCGTGGTTCATGCGTGCTGGGGTGTCTTGTTCAAATCAGAGAATCAAAGACTGGTTTGGATTGGAAGGGACCTTAAAGCTCATCCAGTTTCAATCCCTGCCACGGGCAGGGACACCTTCCACTAGAGCAGCTTGCTCCTTCCAGCCTGGCCTTGAACACTGCCAGGGATGGGGCAGCCAGAATCATCTGTCCAGAGGCTTTGAGCTCTTCTGGAGTTAAGGCAAGCAAGGCTCCCACTTCTTTTGTGTTCCACAGAAACACCCTGCTTGCTTACTCTTAAAATATATTACTCCCACCAATTTGGCCTTCTTTCTCCTCAACCACAAGAGAACCATCTGCCTTCCAGATCTACATCTTGGACCTTTACAAACCGGTAGAGTACTGGAAAGGTCAGAAGTGTTTACTACTGTGGCTTTCTTAACACAGAACTTTAACAAACTAGTTAAATCAAATGGAGAGAGCATCAGTGGCTGTAGGGGTACATAGAGAGCATGGGAGTGGTGAAGGCCCTTTCTGTGACTCTGTAGGCACTGACTGGACTCACTGTGCTGGACCAGAGGCAATTTCACTCCATTATTTCAGTTGTCTAGGTCCTTATCTGCAGCATTTCAGTGTGTAAAGCAGGGACTGTAATGCACACACTCTGAAGTGGAAGCTATGCATGTTATTTAAGGCTTTACAAGTCTTTGAACATCCGAACACCACCAGAAGAGAGCACTAAAAACTGATTCCAAATAGAAGATACTTAAATCTAGTGGGAGATGATTACGTGTTACGTCCATTACAATAAAATGGTGGCAACAGCTTGCCTTTTCAGCTGAAGCTCCTGGAGGACATCCAGCTATATCTGGAGACACAGGCAAGCCTCTGCTTGTTGATGACTTTGAGTACTCCACTTCGGGAGCTGAGCTGCACTGATTTAATGTACATTCTAAGCATAAAATAAACTTGCTTATGCATTTTTACTGTGTACATCTTAAAGTGAGAATAGGTACGTCAGTATATGAAGCAGAAAACAAGGCTTCAGCACAGACTTTTGTTAAGATATGGAATAACTGGGAATCAATTAAACTTAATCACTCCCAATTATCACATCTCTTTGTATTTGTTCAGGCAATAACTTTGCATCTGTGAGCAACCCCTTGCAGACAGAATTTCTGTGTTTGCTTGCTTTAATAGGGCTGTTATTTATTCTGCGTTAATGAAACTACTTTTCCTGTCTGGTTTTGATTAGTTAGGTGTCATAGTAAATATGTTTACCACTGCTATGATCACACACAGTTATCTGTAAAAGCAATAGATGTTTTCTACAAAGCACACTTACCCATGTGTGATCTGAGGATACATCACTTCGATACCTGTGAAGTTCCCTTAAGATACTATACTCAATAAAGCACCAGATTAACCCCCTTCAACTTGCTCAAATTCACTTCTTGATACACTTTGCTAAGCAGAAATTGCCTTTTATTCTTAGGAGAGTCATAATATCTACAGCTTCACACTAAAAATCCTTCCTCCGCCGCTGCACTGAGGAACTCCAGACGTGTTAATGTCACCTCTGGTCTCCGTGTGACAGAGTTCTTTGTTGATTAGATAAATAGTCCTCAGATAGCTGATTAAAAAATGATGCAGCCATTCGGTTGTGTGTCCAAGCCTTGTCAGCCATGTTGGATGTTAAAGTGTGCATGAATTACATCCCTGGAGTGTGCTGAACAGTGCTGATTAAATGAGGCACGCCACAGCCCTCAGCATCAATTATCAGAAATAATAGGATCTTTTCACCTACGCTGGAGGAAGGGGGCTGGGGCTGGAATGCCACTGGCTCCTCAGAACATCTCATCATCATCAGCTGCACCACATAAATAATGCTGTCCATTCACCTAAGGACTCTTGTTTATTTATTCTTATTGTGCAACAATTAAAGACAGGGAAGATGTATGAGGAAAAACCTTCTCCCATGGCATAGGCCAGGGGAGCGCTTCCGTGTAATACCTCTATCCAGGAAAACAGGGGTGTATTTGGTACATTTGCCTCTCTGCGTGAGAGGCAAACCAGAGCATCAGAGGGGTATTTAAGGATAAACTCCAGGACCATCTAGCTGCCACCACACTGGGAAAAGGATTCTGCACTTCAGCCCTCCCCCTGCTCCTTCTCAACTGCTTCTGCATCATGTGTGGTTGCATCAGGAGCTGTAAAACCATGGACTGGGAATTCTTATTCCTTGCTGGTCAGCAGAACAGTGATTTGCTCAACAAGACTGTGCTCTTTCACAAGAGGACTGGAATGATTGTGTTAAGATGCAACCCCAGAGATTCTTACATCATGTAAACTTGTTTCTATGACTGTGGAGGGGCTTGACACTGTTTTACCCTACATGAAGCAGCGATGACAGAAATTCCTCAGAAAGGGTTAACATCACCAGCACAAAACAAATCAGAACGGGCATATCTGATACATGACATTTAGGAAGCAAAACAATCTGTACCCACTGTGCTTCTAGATCTGACCAACACTTAAAATAAAACCACTGACAAAGCGCAAGGATCTTATAAATGTGTACACTGCTTTCCTCTAATCCCTAACAGATGCACGCTGTACAGCTACTAAACCAGATTCTCAAAGTCGAACATCTTTTAATGCTCGAATGTGACTCTGAAGTTTGCAAACATTTCTGCTTAGTGCATTGGTGTTAACAGGACAGACCAAAAAAATGAAGCCAAAATACAGAACATTTAACTGCTGCAGTTATCCCACAAGGTAACAGCCCTCAATAGGCCCTTCTTGGACACCAGGATACTCAGAGAAACAAGCTGTAGGGAATTACTGAAGTGCTGAGTTAAAACCCCAGCCCAAACACATGTAAAACTGAACATCGGACACAAAGACAAAACCTGAAATCCTTTCCCTGCTCTATTTTAAACCCCCCCAACCCCCTAAAAGTAGTACTTCAAATGACATTAATAGTTGATTACGTTTGGCTTCCATTCAGCTTGGAACATTTAGAATGAAGGGAAAAAAATGCAAACACATTCATAGTTCTACTCGTGACAGGGGAGAAGTTTCTTTAATTAAACACTTCTAAAATAGCTTTTTAATTCTTCTTCCCCTTTGCCTCCCATAAGAGTTCTCCATTGAAACTTCAGCAGCAGGTAAAGGAGCCGCTGAACTCTTTCAGTGCATTTCCAATACGCTATAAACATACAAGATCCAAATCGACAAAAGTAAATGTTAATTGGGAACATTTTTCTCCGTTTTTCATTATCTGAAGCAGAAAATTATGGCTCTTTTCTACACACACAAAAATCCTTTTCAACCACCTAGAAAAATTGTCTTTTAATAAAAGCTTGAAATTATACTATCATATTTCAAAGGCAACGAACAGTTAAAGCAGCTAATCAAAGGTATAATTATTTAATGACTACTACTCATGCTATCTAACAGGGCTGTAATTGCTTGGCTGTGATCACTAGACCACCAGCTTCAATAGTGGAAAACAAGTACTTTGCTTGTAGCATTTGATCGACCAATTTCTAAGGTTAGTTTCTCCAATGGGATTGCCTTCACAGGGCTCGTGGCGTTCCATAAGGAATGAAGAGAATCAGTTTGTCAACTTGCCTCTGCTTCTTTTGTACACATTTGTACGACAAAGACTGCAGAGGAAAACAAAATATTTCCCTGACAAAATGTGATTTGTCAAAATCATCATTGATTTTTCCCCCCCCTTTTAGCGCTGCATCAGAGTTTCCTGTAAACCCCAGCTGACCCCACTACAGTAATTCACATGCAAACACCACCCACAATGTACTTATTGAAAATGGTATTTGTATCTTAATTGCACTTTGGTATTTATTGTCCCTATTAATCTACTCAAGATAGAGCAGCACATAAATGCACCTTCTGACTCTGTTCCATTGTCTGTAGCATGTCTTTTACAGCTAGAAATAGGAGAAGAATAACCGAGCATCATCAGGTATTAATTACAAGAGCTATCCAGAAGCTGTGCAAGTGTACAGAATATGTTGGCTTATTATTGGTTTGGTAACAATGCACTTAAGGAAAGGCAGCTCCTGTCATTATATCTTATCATCAGTACTAAATATGAACTACTACTGCTATTATGGTTCTTTTGTGGCACTAATGCGTCTTTGCTGAACAGTTAGATTTCATACAAGATGCTGGGCCCTCTGGAATTCCAAAGATATTTGAATTCCTACCCAATTATCTAGTCAAGAGCTGGATTTCAAAATCAGTCTCACAGTTGCAGTTAGTATCACTGGAGCTCAGGGGACACTACCACCTGAGATATTACTCTGTAAAATGCACCATCACTAAAACCAGCCCAATGTATTCAGAAGGAGAGCAGGAAAAAGCACTGCATAGGATGGCTGAAGAGGAAATGGAATGTGGGGGTAGCATCTGGGACACAAAGAGGAAGGTTAGAGGAACAAGAGTGGGACATATGGGGACGTCTGTTATTCACCATCAGCCCGCCTTCTTTCTGCTGTTTAGACACAGCACTGACTCCATGAAAAGCTTCCTTGCTTACCCCATGGAGAACCACCATTTTTATGGCATGATGGATTTATTCTTGTTTCGGACCATCAGTTTCATCTATGGACAGGGAGACAACAATCTTGCCGTTATAGGCTGATAAACAAGAAGCATTTAAATCCATTAAGCAAAGAGGCATTGTTCTGTACCCTTCTCCCTCTGAACAAAAAGCAGCCACATCTTGATAGTGCTAGCAATTACTGCAAAACAGTTCCAAAGCAACAGTTAAGAGCTGTTTCTGCTCAAAGGAGTCAAGATTCCCACTGCTCACTTCCAAAAGATCCCCTTAGCACAGGCACCTTCAAATTTCCCACGTATTTGGCCATTGCTTAATCATGAAATTTCTTTTCCAATGAAGTGTCAGAGTGGAAATACTGCAAACTAAAAGTAAAATATACCGCAATAACGTCGCATTGTTGGGCTGAGTTAATGCCCACAAGAGCACATTTGTTTCTTCACGGGGCAGAAAAACCATCACCTGTTAGAAGACAAAATATATTTACACATATGAAGTAGGGTGGGAAGGAGCTGCCTGCACGATCAATGTGCTTCACAGCACGTGCTACCAGGGTATCCTGCAAGACTCAAACTGAAGCTGAGCAGGTATGCGGGCAGCAGGGAACACCCAGATTTAGGTAATTCTCACAGCTGTCATTTCTCTGAGATGCTTTCTAGATACATATGAGGAAGAGTTAGACTTTTCCAAAGACCTGGTTATGCTGCTTATCTTGGGTTTATTTTGCTCTGCATTTAGCTTATAATCATAAAGCTTATATTTAGCTTATAATCATAAAGGAGACTTCCTGCTACCCTCATAGTTATCAAAGGAGGTATCTAAGGTCTCTACAGTAGTCTTTTAATACAGTGTAAAGCTAGATAAGGCATTCGAGTCACTTTGTTAATTCCAGCTTTCACTTATCTTGAAATTTGAAACTATTATAAAACTAAACCACAGAATCGTGGAATGGTTTGTGTTGGAAGGGACCTTAAAGCTCCTCCAGCTCCAACCCCTGCCACAGGCAGGGACACCTTCCACT
>WYDI02031853.1:0-10674 GCA_009867235.2 Psittacus erithacus | reverse complement strand
GCTCCCAGCCCCTGTGTCCAACCTGGCCTTGAACACTGCCACGGATGGGGCAGCCACAGCTTCTCTGGGCACCCTGTATCTTACTGATCCTCAAATTAACTCATGTAACACTTGTCCATTTTAATACATAGTGGAACAGATATCCCAACATCCTCTGGACGCTATCAGCTTTCATTTATGTTAGAGACAGACACGCACAGAAAAGGTGGTGATGGCAATAAAGGTGCTAAAAAAGGGTAACTAATGTATGCTAGGTAGGAAAAAAATACTACTATGTTCAGTGTGTTTAGTTTCCCACTGTATTAGCTATGGTACCATAACACGCAACCATTATAAGAACTAATGGCAGAGTCATTTTCTTCCCTCTCCCACCCAATAGCTGACACAACCAAATCAAAATGAAAAGCTGATGACCTCCTCCTCCCGTAAGCCAAGACCCACAGTCTCTTCCCTGGTCCAGGTAATGGGTGGTAATACAAGAACGCCTTCTCTTTGAAGCAGTTCTTGTTTCTTCATCTAACAGCCGCACTGAACACAAGTTTAGGCAATGAAGACATACTTGAAATGTCACTTTCCATCTGGGTCCTTTCATGTAGTAAATACTCTAGTAACCTTAATCCAGTATTTTCCCCCAAGGTCGGTAATATGGTTTTGGTTTAACTGCAGCCACTCTTTGGGCTATGATTAGTGCTAAATGCAGTTCTATTTTGTTGGTTTCGTTTTGGTTTTAACCGTGAAATTTAACATATCATCCTACACTTTAAGTATAGTGTTTGCTATCATGGAAAGCAAAGCTTTTTCCAGAGCCAGAACAGCACTTAAGATGAATTAATACATTAAAATACAAAGCCAAAGATTATTTAAAGAGTAGCTTTTGGTTCTTTGAGTAACTAAATCCACATACAACTGCCTGTTTGATAAAGAAACACGTTTTTTTCCCCTAATAAATTTACTTACTAATTACCCATTAAGCACAGTTGTGCTGCAAGTTATTAGTGGGGGATAAATTATGTGGCTAAATGCCTGGCAATAGAGTCCAAATCAAACCTAAGCTTTTTAAACAGGGCTTTTGTTCTCTTCCCTATGTCCACTATTTTGCAGCCACTCATCAAGTATTTAACCAAAACTGGGAACCATGGGAATGGATTTACTACAGGTCTGTGTAGGAGATTCCAAGTATTTGACCCATAAATGCTCAAAGTGACTATCCTGCAAGGGTTTGCTATCTCTCCAGGTGAAAAGGAAGGCAATCCCTGATGAGAATCCATGCCAGCGCTCTGCATGCTCTTGGTAAAGGGGACATGGATACCTTTGGCTCCTTGACACTGAACAGAACAGAGCAAAAGAGGATGCCAGCAATACAAAGGCATGACCACGGATGCAAGCTGGTTACTGCTAGGCCTAAATATTGGCTTGAGAAGACACAAGGGCTGCATTCATCACCACGTGTGACTGTAGTGTCAACCGTGCTGCCTCAGACCCATAAAACAGGGAAGAAACTGTGCTCTGACGCAAAACCACAGGGTATGTTTTTCAGTAGGATCCTTGCTTAAGAAGGTGATGGTAGATCTATGCAATCACTGCAGCTTATTCTAATTTATAGGCTATAAATTGCACTAACAAAACCCGCTCGTGGGCTCTGAAGAATGAGGACCGTACGGTTTGACTACTCGTGCCGGGGAGCTGAAGAATTAACCTCCTGTGGTAAATCCTCATGATCCACAGCCCTTTCCAGGTAATAACCCGCCGTCCTTGCGTCAAACAGCTCTGAAGCGAAGAGCCCGAAGCCTTCCCTCCCCCTCAACCACAAGAGAGACGCGAGTCGCTCATAAACGGGTGCCGAGCTGATATTGTTGGTGCATTAATGCCCTGTATTGCCAGTTTCGCAGACCACCCTTTGAAGATGGAAGTTATTTAACATTCTCCGGGTTTAAAATATGAGCAATCAAAAGGCGCTGGGCTTACACGCTGTGCTTTCCCATTTCCCACTACTTCTCTTGCCTGACAAGGTATTCTTCAAATTGAAAAGAGGGCTCCTGAAAGCCCGGCTTCGGAAAGCTGTAAATGAGTTCAGGCTTCAGCCCGCTGAATACAATCTCATCCTCCCGACTGAATACAAATAATGCATTTTATTTGGTATCAATTACCACGCCTGAGAACAGACGACCACTGCTGGAGCTATTAAATATATATATATATCTATAGGGGAAGGAAAAAGGCACGCCAAATTAAAAAAGCAAGCACCTCATTACTCCACACCTAAAGCAGCTTTGACAGAGGCGCTGGAACTCATAAGATGCGTTTCACTGGGTTGGGATGGGCTGTTTTGCAGCCATCCCGCACGTTCAATGTCAGCCATTAGTTCTTCCCAATCGGGCATCAATGTTCAACACACACCCAAAAAAATATATAATACTAGTAATAATCATAACAATCTGCAGCCTCTCCGAGCTTCAATACTTGAAGTATGAGTCAAAGAAGCAGTTTCACTTTTCACTCGGGAAGCTGACAAGCATGACTAGAGGGGGAATAAAATAACATTCAGTTCGCATAAATATCAAGCAGGCTGCTTGAGACTGATGGGCCAGGAATGTATTCTTAGCCATCATTCTGGCAGACAGGCCCAAGGACACTCATAACTTATTTTACAATCATTTAGTTTCAGCTCAAGTGGAAAACGTGACAACTTATCTCTGCTGACAAGATGCCATATCGAACCTTACAATTAACTCTCCCACGATTATCTGCCCAGCCCATCATTAGCTTTGCAGTTTTTGATGGACTGTACAGGCAGCTTTCCTTGATGATGGTCATCATTTGCAGGGTGTATATCTATATTATACAACATTAAGGACAAAACTCTCCCCTTGCCATGTAGCTGGGGTTATCCTGACCAGCACATCCTCAGTTCTGCAACTGCCAGACCATGTTTTTAAGTGATGTGCTGCGATGTGCTGCTGAAAAATGTCCTCTCCTCCAAAACAGAGCATCACCATGCTCCAGCCTATGCCTGCTGCTGCCTGCAACCCAGACAAGCGAGCTAGAGATGCCCATGCCCTCTCCCAGCAAACAGCCAGCCTACCTCCCTGCCATCCTCTGACACCAGTGCCATTATTAACTCCTCTCAGCTGTGACGGCTGCCATGAGCTGGGTCCTTGCATGCTCACAACACCTTAAGGAGGATGCCATGAATTTCACATGAGTGTTCGGCCACTTTCTGAACCAGCAGGAGAACAGGTTTCTCATTAACAGTGAGCTTTCAGCTTTGCAGCATCATGGAATAACATGAAGCTTATACCAAGAGACAGGAGAACTTCTACACAAAGGAGTATGAGAAAGTACATTCCACAAAAAGTAGTAAAATAGACAACTCAGAGTACATTGAGGGTAAGCTGATGTCTATTCAACTTACTTGAGGTCACTTAGACGTGTGCAGTACTTTGCTCCATACCCAGGAGCAACGTGTGATACCTGCTAAAGGAACCCCTTGTTATCAAGAGATGGGATATTAAATAAGCCAACCACTCTGTTGTTAGCACCGTGATTTTTCTCTGTAGATGCATGGCACATGGGATAAGGCAAAGATTGTGATAGGAGAAATAAGAGTTGGAAAGGAAGAAGTATCTTGTCTACAACTACAACCCAGAACTATGAGATGGAACATTAAATGGAAAAAGAAACCAACCAAACCTTCTCAGCAGAGTCTCAAGGGCTGTGCTGTTGTACTGTGCTTCACTTGTCATTTGAAACACATTTGGGATCAGTTCAGGGCAGTATCTCCTAGTCTGACCCCGGGTCAGTATTATAGGATGTTTGTAAGAGGTAACATTCTACGCAAGTCTCACTTCTCGTCTTTTTATAGTTTTGGTTGTATTATTTGGAAGGTGCACGTGCTCCACAAAAGGATGTCAAAAGACAACTCCATCTGTGCCCTGTAAGGACGTTGCAAGAGTCCTCCTGGATTTGAAAAGGGTAAGAAATCCATAGAATCACAGAATGGTCTGGGCTGGAAGGGACCTTAAAGCTCATCCAGTCCCAACCCACTACCACGGGCAGGGACATCTTCCATTAGAGCACCTTGCTCCAAGCCCCTGTGTCCAACGTGGCCTTGAACACTGCCAGGGATGGGGCAGCCACAACACACATGACCTTCTCTCCTCTCCTGTGTAATTCAAAGCCAGCCTGTGCTTTCTCGGTGCCCCCAGCACAGTATGAGTAACTTGCACCCCAAATTCCTCAGCATCTGCACTGTGCGCGTCTGAGATCTGAACTGAAGCCATTTCTTCTTGACTACTTGCACTGCCTGCACTATAGAGCTGCAGAAGGTACCAGCACAGGAACCAAGGACGAGAAGAAAATGAGGCACAATAAACAGGTATGAGTGCCCCAGGCCATGGCAAAGGAGCTGGGGGTGTAAAAAGCATGAGGAAAAGGGGCAACATATAAGGCACAGGAACAGCACAGCACAAAGGCTGAGGTACAAAAACCTAAGAGTGGAGCTTCATCTTTGGCCCACAGTTCCTATTCTCTCTCTCCCACACAACCCTCTCTCCTGTGTAACCACGTGCAGTGGAAACAAGGATATTCTGACCTCTTCTATTTTCATGCCTTTTGATTTATTCCATATTTTTGTCAAATCACCTATTTACAAGAACTTGAAACAAACTCAACAGGTGACGCTATTCTCCAGAGACCAAAGTCGAGCTTGATCTGGTTTACATTTTTCTTGCATCTTCCTGTTACATTTTTCCAACAGGCTTTCAAAGTGAAATTAGACTTTTTTGTCAAGCCCAGCTCCCCAACATGGCCTTATTCTCAAGAGGCTGGAGATTGATTAATTTGGGGTTTTGATTTGCCCAAGTGACAAGAAACCAGACGTTACAAAAGCGGGACCGGTGAATGGGATCAATTAAAGTCCAGAAGCAGCAACACAATTAATAGCACCAGGTTCAAGAGGAAAAAGAAAGCGCTGATGACGAAAACAACAGCAACAGCTCTGACTGCAGCAGGAATCTTTGCCGCGACCCAAGGAAGGCTGGATCCAAAGAGGGTGTTTCAGAACTTTTACTATGCCATTAGTGCTGAAATGAAATAACGCAAAGATGTCGGTAGCTGGTGGACTGAATAATAAAAAAATAGCTGGACGCTTTCATCTTCTACACATGTGTTTTAAATAGAGGTGAAAAAAAGCAATCCTTTTATTTAAACAGGGGAAGCAATAGACTAAAACCATCTGTAGTTGTATTTCAGACCCATTTCCCCAAGCTGAGATTTTTCTGGCTGTGAAATCCAATGCTCTACAGCTTCCCTTTACAGCTATTACCATAAATGTTCTATCAAGTTCTTTATATTCCTCCTCTGCCTCAAACTGAAGTTAAAGGGATGCTGCAATTGCACAATGACTGCAGAAAGCTGGAGTCAGGCACGGATGGTACAGGACTGACATTAAAATCCTGTCAAACCTGCAGCCTGGCAGAAGTCTGCGGATGGTAATAAACACTCAGAAGTGGGGGAGAAGGGGTGGCACGAGATTACAGCCTACAGACAAAATGAAGAAGGCAGAAATGTCTGAAGTACAGAGAGCTCATACCTTCGGTAGGAATTAGGTGCATCCGGTCATCATTTAGCTGAATTCAGCTTGGACACTCAAGCTATCGAGGGCTTAAATTAACCTGCTGCACTGAAGGAAATTAAAAGGAAGCTCTGAGCAGAACTGGGGGATGGAGATGAAAGAGCCTCAGGAGTATTCTCTTTCCACGGAGTCTACCATTTTTCCAGCCTTGTGCCTAAAGCCTGTAAATCACAAAGCTATCCTGTCATGTACAGAAAACCCCACTGAATGCCTAAGTTACTGCCTCCTTCCCTCTCGTCGCAATTTCAATTAAATAAGGAAAACAAAGCTTCTTCCTTGGGGGGAAGGAAAAAGAAAGGGTCTCTTCACCTCTCTGTCTCCCTGCTTTCGGAGGGTCTGGCTTTTGCTATGTGGCTGCACGCCTCAAGCAAAGCAGACCTGGAGGCACGGCAGGATCGTTTCCCCTCGGCAGCCTAATAAGCCACTTTGTGAGAAGCCAGGGACATCATCCACAGACTTGAGAGACAGAGTCAGGCTCGTGACAGCAAGGCACAGGTGCTGGAAGGACTGGCTTCAGTAATGTCAGATACAGTAAAACCCTTGTTACAATCTCTGTTATCTAAAGAGAAGACAAAGCTACCTCTAGCTCATTTTCTACTAATATGCAATGCCCAACCATCGTAAAGGAAGCATGAAAGCAAAAATGCAATATAGTGTTTAACCCCC
The DNA here is from genome assembly GCA_009867235.2 of Psittacus erithacus. Classification (NCBI taxonomy): domain Eukaryota; kingdom Metazoa; phylum Chordata; class Aves; order Psittaciformes; family Psittacidae; genus Psittacus; species Psittacus erithacus. The sequence continues at coordinate 4,376 of WYDI02031853.1, read as the reverse complement.
CCCCCAAGTATATTGCTCAGTAAGTTTTCCCTCCTAAGGAGCACCCTATTACAGTGCTAGTAAAACACCATCCTGCTCCTTAGAAATCAAAGTATTGCTAGCAAGAAAAAAGCAACTGTATTTTGTTAACTCCCTTTCAAAGCCATCTTATGAAGTTAGCTTCTTGTACCACAGAAGGAATTTACCATCTTACAAAAGGAGAGGATACACCTATTCTTGAGCAATCCTCCTGTGTTGCCAATTCAGTGGCAAGCAAAGTAAAGACTACTGAATATTAGAGCACCTGCAAGCCTCAGAACATGAAACAAGAATGAGATGCTAATCTCTCTTCCACACATCTTGCTTACAGCAGCTTTAGTTCTCAGGGGCAGAGATATTATGTACTCCCTGAGTGAACACAGTTTGCTAATCTGTTTTATCCCCCATTATGCAGATGCGTCTTTGCCTCCTTTGTACTGTGTGCTGAATATGCCCTGTGGAAAGATCAAACATGACAAGTTGTTTGAATACATAAGGACAACAAACTAGAAAGAGATGTAAGTCTTAGATGTTGTAGGACTGCAACTACATCCCAAGGCAAACTAACTTCATGGCTCCCATTGAATAGACCCACAGTCTAGATGTATAAGGGATGTCTCTAATTCTTCTGGCATAATGTTTTCACTGGGCAGAATCAGATCTGTTGAAAAGATGTGATTTTTACATGGTGTCACCCTGAATTGCTACAAACTGTGTGTATGATGCTATGGGCATTGCTTCTCCTGGCCATCAAGTGCATACAAAATGGGAAGGTGAGGAATATTACAAAAGGCAGCTGGTTATGGGGATTCATTCCAGGTAAGTAGTTCTTAGCCACCCCGTGAGGGAGAAAGGAGATGGATGGTCCTTTTAAAGACAAACCGTACGGCTGTGGAATGCTTTCAGGGCAGCATCTCCTGGTTCAATTCCAGGTTAGTTTATCTCCCACTTCTGAAGACAGGTAATAATCAGACACCTCAAGAAAGTTACCAACTGTGGCATGCTGGACCTAGCAAACCCATCAAGACCACCCCAAGAAATGATGGTCTGCAGAAAAGCAAACACTTGGAAGCACCACTAAAAGAACACATTCTGGATACACAAGCTACACCATGATTAAGTACATATAACACCGTGTGACAAATACTATCTTATGTCCTTGTCAAAATGATATGCATAATAAATTCACCTTAATTACACAGAGAGGGTCAGAGCTCCGCCTGTTCTAACAATCAGCATTGTCTTCTAATTGGAAAAAAACCTCAATTAACAAGAGTCTGCACTGAAACAGTCTTGAGGTCTCGAGGCACTCGGAAAATAATGAACCCATGCCCTACTGCATCATTTCCTACTGAAATATTTACCTTGCATTGCAGGATAGGCAAAATAAAAGACAGAAAGGAAGAACCGACTCTCTTCAAAGAAAAGCTCAGAGCCAGAGAGACGTCTCTGTCTCTACTCTTGTACTTTAACCTTCAGTCTGTATAACCTGTGAGTAACTTCAAGCATCAAACCCACTCACTGGTAATTGAGAAGAGATTAGGTAGCTCTCCACTGTCAGTCCACACGGTTTCAGTGACAAGCCCAAATATCAGTGATTTGGAAAAAAAATCAAGAGACTTTCACCATTAACATTTTCCAATTAAAGCTGAATAACTGTTATATCACAAATAGGTTGTTAATGGCATCACGCTGGGTAGGAAAAGGCTAAGGGTTTCCTGGTAAAGTATGCCATGAACACCAGCGTCAGAAAGGAAAAGAAATAATGGAAGCAGCATCAAGGCTACTCTTAATTAAAGACAAAAGTCAAACATTTTCCTATTGCAAAAACCTATAGAGGAAAAGTAAAGCACTTAACGTAAAGCAACATCTTTGCCACCTTTTATAGGTGTCTGATGACACAACTGCCATTGACAAACATTTTATCAACCACTCTTCCTAGCTCTTACCAGCTCTTTTGAGGGTTCAGATAACCAGAGCAGGGCCTTTTTGCTCTCACAAAACCCACGCATCAGAAAAGCCACTTGCCTGGAGTGATGTGTAAACTGGATACTCCTCATCGACCTGGGCTGCGGGTGGCACACACGATGGCTGCATTAAGGAATGAGATCAACTGTAACAAATGAAGGGCCCAGAGACTTGAAAGGAGATGCTCTTCCACCTGTGGGGAAGGCCAGGTCTCTGCGCTTCAGCTGTCCCCCAACAATCAGCAGGTTGTGAAGGACTTGTGCACGGGATCTAACACAGAGGCTTCTTTCTCTCCTTGAACTGTGTATATTGTGAAGCAGCTTTGAAGTGTTGGATTCCATAGGTAACATATACACAACATCCCTGTACCCCCAGCTCTGTGATCTGGACTGGAAAGAAACCAAGCCTGCAAACAGACATGCTTGATGAGGCAACAGCTCTCATGTTGATTGGAACAGAAACTTCATTAAGCTGGAGAAGAAATGAAAGCATTGTGTGTGTTTCTTGCACACACTTTGTCCAGATCCTGGCCAAAACAAAGCACTGTGCTTCTGGACATGCAATAAACAAGAAATCTAATTATTACAAGCATGTAGGTGAACTTCCAAAGTATGGATGTGAAAAGAGGAATTCTGAAAACACAAGTTACTCTGATGGCAGCTATACATTAACCTTTTACATGCTCAACTTTGTGCTTAAAACATACCTAAACTTTATCACATTTAGAATTTGCATTACTATTACCATATAAATTTAGATTATTATAATTTATATCAAATGAGTAAGCAAACTAAAAGTGTGTCAATCTAGCAAGTTCGCTCTTTTTCCTCAAGTCTTACTTAGAAGGTGCTTAAATGTGCAATGCATTGGGCTCACAACACTTTTAAGCCGCATTATTTGAATCAGAACAGTTCATGAAGTGTCACACTTTGCTCTTACTCTGTCTTTCCCTGACAATGTGTCTCTCAACTTCCATTATTCTCTGCAAACACAATTTACTTTTCTAAGTTCATATTGAGTGAATTTGGCTTGTGTACTTCCTTGTAAATATACCTGATCAGGCTACATCACTCCTGAATGCACACAGGCAATCGCACATCAGGTGCAGCTCTTCAGCTTAGCTGGTGCCAAAAGGCCTGCCCTTCTGGTGCTGCTGCTGAATGCAGTCAATGTGTCGATGTTTCGGCCACTCTTTTAACAGCCTAAAGTCCAAGACCACAGGTCATACTTATTTCTGAGATACTGGGGAAGAACAACTGATCCTCTATCTCAACCTATTTGGCAAGCGACCTGCCAAGAAACATCAGAGCAAAGCTCATTCCAGGCTGCAAACATTAAAGATTGAAGCAATCTTAAAATACAAACATATGAAAAATACCTCTGAAAGATTAAACTATCTTTTTATACAGATGAGATTAGAGGACAGCCTCCGTGATGAAGAACTCACTTTGTACAGGGGTACAGTCATCTCCAGTATTAACCCTTCCACTCTGACACATACTAACATAGAAACAGAGAACAGAATATGTTTTACAGACTTCTAGGTACAGTAACTGTCAATGTCAAACGTGAGCTACAGAGAACTGGCTTGCTGCTGAAGTTCCACAAGAAGACAGTTGTGGACATATATATATATGTATATATATATGTGTATATATATATATGTATTTGTCCTGGTTTGGACTGGGATAGAGTTAATTTCTGCTTAGTAGCTCATACAGCGCTGTGTTTCAGATTTGGTGGGAGAATAAAGTCGATAACACACTGATGTTGCTCTAAATCAAGGACTTCTCAGTCTCCCATGCCCTGCCAGGGAGGAGGGACACAAGCAGCTGAGAGGAAGCATAGCCAGGACAGCTGACCTGCACTAGCCAAAGGGATATTCCATACCACAGCATGTCATGCTCAGGATAGAGGCTTAGGGGAGCTGGCTGTGGGGTACCTATCAGTGACTGGGGTATCCATTTTCCTCCCCTGGGAAGTCCTGATTTTTGGCTGTTCAAATACTACGAGTAGGACACTGCAACACACTAACCCTGTGCCTGGACGGTCAGGAATGAGGAGAAAGACACAAGCTTGAAGACTTGATAAAGAGAACATTCACTGTACTCACTATTCTTTAGCCAGGCTAAAGTTCATGCTTCAATAATAAAAATACAGTGCTTTGGTTTGGGTTATTTTTTTCCTTTTCTCCTGAGTGGGGACAAACAGAGGTGTGAAAACCAATCCCATACAGGCAGAGAAAGCACGGATTTGTTGAGCACTGCAAGACAATCACATTAGATTAATTGTAGAATCACAGCCTGGTTTGGTTTGGAAGGGACCTTAAAGCTCATCCAGCTCCAACCCCTGCCACAGGCAGGGACACCTTCCACTAGAGCAGCTTGCTC
>WYDI02031851.1:119264-155016 GCA_009867235.2 Psittacus erithacus | reverse complement strand
AAGTTTCATCAGTTCTTTTATTCTTCTGTCAAAACTTTTACATATAGTACCTCTCATGGCCGTCTCAGCTAAAAGGTAAATTACTATATATATTAAATTGGACCCCTTTCCATTTGAAAGAACAGCTGGGGTTTTTTTACCTATGTAATGAATTTTTAAATACAAAAATTCTGAATGTTGGCCCACAAAGAATTATTTTATTACTAGATTGGAAAACAGGCAGGAATACTACAAATATAAATTAAATATATTTTAAACAGTCTTTTCTTCAAAACCATCAAAGATCAGTCTAGCAGACTGATCCTGAAATTCTGTGTATACATGTGTATAGACATGTAATTATGTGTATAATTAATAGATTAGTATTCTAAATGCAAACTCAGACTAGCTAATCAACCACACGGTTATTTGCATACATTGGTGGAAACTGCTGAAAGCAATATTGATATTCACAATCTCTAGCAAACACAGCAAAGCCTTATTTGGTTTTTAGTTTTTCTTTCCAAGTGTCAGATAGAAGCATAACATTATTTCACTGAAAATAACTTCGAAGTAATGAGCAAACAGAAACCAGCTGTACAATTCACAAAGTCCTTTAGTTTCAGTCTCTTCTCACCACCAGTTCTTAAAACAAGCTTGTAATGTCAAACTGATTTTGGAATTCAAATAATTTTACTTAAGAGAAGCAATTACCTGGGAAAGACATCTATCAAGAATCCCAAAATACTTCAAGGAAAAAAGACTGTAAGTCAGGGCTTGCTTTACTATGTAAGATATAGCATTCAGGGCGCTTGTGAACAGCACTCACTGGGTAAGCTGCACATACACGTAATTAACATCCAGGTTTTCATAACAGTGGACTTAAGGGTTCATGGGAAACTAAAGTTTCATTCACCATTATCACTGTGAACCTGGGGAGGCAGATGTAGGGTTGACAAATCTGAATACAATCTCAGGTAATGGCACTGATAGGGCCTGGGCACAGGAGGGATTGTTCTCTCCTTGGCTTTTCTGCTCTTTGATCTCTGGCTTTTCAGTCTGCCCACGGAGGTGGAAGGCAACAAGGAGATATGACATTAGAACCAAGTATGTGAAAGACTAACCAGAGAACATAGCACTAGAGATATATTTCAAACTCCAGTCATCCAAGTCAAATTTACAAACATTAAATTCCTGCCACACAATTGGCTTTGTAACTTTTCCTTTCTTTTTCTCTCTTTTCCTTGTAGCACAATTAAATGGAGATCTGTTTCTGAAGTTCATCTCTGAATTGTTTCATAGAATCATAGAATAGTTAGGGTTGAAAAGGACCTTAAGGTCATCTAATTCCAATCCTCCTGCCATGGGCAGGGATGTCTCGCACTAGACCATGTTGCCCAAGACTGTCCAACCTGGCCTGGAACACTGCCAGGGATGGAGCATTTACCACTTCTTTTGGCAACTTGTTCCAGTGCCTCACCACCCTCACAGTAAAGAACTTCTTCCTTACATCTAACCTGAACTTTCCCTGTTTAAGTTTAAACCCATTACCCCTTGTCCTATCACTACAGTCCCTGATGAAGAGTCCCTCCCCAGCATCCTTATAGGCCCCCTTTAGCTACTGGAAGGCTGCTATGAGGTCTCCACGCAGCCTTCTCTTCTCCAGGCTGAAAAGCTCCAACTTTCTCAGTCTGTTGAGTTACAATCACTTTGTTGCTGCATAGCTGTGTCTTGCAGTTTTTCTGAGAGTTTGTTCAGGAGAGCAGACACCACCCCTACTGAGTGCCAGTATTAACTTCACTGGCCAAGGCAGATGTTACAACCTAATTCTAGCAATAACTTGGAAGGTAGGTGATCTTGCTTTGCCTGGGTTTCTCCTGCTCACCTGGTAAATGTGCTTCATGGGCAGCGTGGCAGCCATTTGAAACCTGCCTGGGATCTGACACTAATAATTCTGCATTTTTGTCACTGAATGCCTTTGGTTCTAGTGTCCTCATATACATTTCTGTTGTGATTAACGTTAGCTGTCTCTGGTTCAAGAAGCTGGAATGAATCAGCATCTTGGGATTTGTCTTTCTGTAAGTTTCTGAACTATTCTGATAAATGCAGTATAAAAAACTGCCAGCTCATGCCTTTACTACTTGATCTCACTGTTGCTGGCAGTGAGCTGTCAGTGGGGTGGAAAACCCTCTTTTGCCCAGCTACTTTTTGTTTCTGAGCTGCTCCTAACAGTTCCTCCAGCATGCATCCACTCTGTGTTAACATGGGCTAGATGAGTAGTTTAGAGAACTATACACAGAGGGCTGTACTCTTTATGGATAGGCATGCATAGTACATGATCCCAAAATGCCTACTAACATAATTGCAATGCAATCTCTTTATTGCAAGAGATGCCACTCTCCATGGCCCATTACACTGCTAACCCCAATGGATATGATTCCTAATCTTTATCTCTATCAAAGGAAAAACAGTGGAAGACAGATAGCCTCCAGAATTATTGTCTCTCTATACACAGATACACATTGGATTAACTAGAAACATTCCCATAGGTAACAGCTTAATCACTGTAGGAATAATTAGAACAGTGATACAGACCCATGACACTCACAGTTATTAGATAAAGTAGAAGAGTCTGGAGTTGATATGATTTGCTGTGTTATAAAGCTGATACCAACCCAAGGACTAGATATGCACAGCAAAAATACAGGGCATATCTTTGTTTACTATTTATAGTTGCATGGAAAACAGAGGGGAAGCATTTGTCCATTAGATGTGTCTTATTTACTATGAGATAGTCCAAATTTGAGCCTGTCTGCTGACCATTTACCACCTCCTGGCAATTCTTTGAAGTTTAGACACAGTTACTGTATTTGCTCTTGCAAAAAGAAACTCCAAACTATTTAAACATCATTTTACTCTGGCCAAATGCCAAAGAAAATTAAAGTTAACTACAAGGGAGAGATCAAACTGGACAGTTCAAGCCTATTTTCACATTCTGTGGCTTTATGAATTGAAGTTTGAGGTTACTTAACTTGCAGAGGCTGAACTTCTTGAACGTTTCAGATTCCAACAGGATTTTGGGAAAAATTTATGCAATTAGTTAACACTGGGGAGAAATGGGAATATTTTGGGACAAGAAACATATTATTATTATTATTATTATTACTAAGATTTTTGCTAGTACAGTCTTGTATTTCTCTCTATATGATGAAGAAACAGTTTTAATCAGGCCATTCAGAGACACCTGGAAATTTTCAGTACATCTCTATCATTACATCTGCAGGTTTGAAAGTGTCATGAAACTAAAATGCACAATGAACATTTTTCAGCTGATACCAGATTTCTCTTATTCTGCCTACAGAAAAATTGTACCTAAGTGCACTATAGTACTTTACATTTCCCACCAAGAGAAGTCCTGAGTTTGGGGTTTCAGAGTGGAAGGGTGCGTGCTGCTCAGGCCATGATGGTGGGCAGACAGCTGAAAGATGAATCCTCAGCCCCTGGCTGCAAATGCAGGGCACAGCTGAGAACAGCCCTGCCAAAGGTATTAGTGGCTTCTTGACACAGGGCTGATTTTCTGCTTACCCTCCTGCATCTGTGTAAAACGGTACTCTTTCGTTACAGCTCTCAAGGAACTGTTACACTAGCTGACAGGGTAAATACAGAGGGAGTATGTCCCTTCCCTTTGGTAACGCCAGCAGGGACTGACGACCAAGCGCAGCTGCGTAATGACTGCAAAAGGGTTAATAACAGCTGCTGATGAGCTCCAGAAATTCCCAGTGGAGCAATTACATTACTTTTGCTGCTGGGTTGCTAGTGAAAAGGGGAACGAGTCTGCCCGTTGGCAAAGCTGAAGTGAGAGGCATCTTCCCGGCTCATGAACAGAAAAAATGGTATCTTCTCCCATAGGGGGCAACAGGGAGCCAGTGGAGTCCTGGGTGCAAGCAGGACATTCAGGGAAGGCTCAGCAGGCAGACTTACGAACAGGAAAAATTCAACATATTTGATTTTAAAAGCATTTCTATCCTTCATGAATTTTTAACAGTCCTCATTTAGTCCTCATTATTTTTCCTGTGCTACACAAGGGAGAGATCATGTTCTTCCTAAATTCAAAATTAATATGTTCCTGTGGGCTATCCAAGTAGACTTGAACTAGGAAGCACACCTAGAGAAGGAAGGCGTTCTTAGAGCCTTGTGAGGCTGGGTTTAATTTGCTGTATTTGCTCATTTTGCCATTATAATCATTTTGCCACTTGTCTGTTCATTGCTGCCCATTGCTTATTTCCTCAATTCTCACTGAAAAGGGTTCATAAACTGTGAGTTCTTCATTGGCTTTCAGGTTTGAATGAAACTCACCCCAAATCTCATTTTTTCCAGCTGTTGACCTCCTCTAGAATATTTGTTTCCATATACTTTCCAAGCACCTGGATATTCAACCCAGCTTTATTCAAAATCTACTTCAAGCCTTTTCTAAATTCAATCCAGTTTCAGAGGAAGATTTGCAAATCTTGTTTGAGTGCTAGATTACCTCTGGCTCACACAGGGTATCTCTGCTGAAAACAAGGAAACTAATTTCACTATACAAGTAGAAAGCATATTTACCCCAGATGCTGTTGATTACTGATGTTGTACCTTTTATTGCATTTGTAACTGTGATTGCAATATCATAAACCAAAATTCTTTCCATCCCAGAAAAACGTATTTGAGCTTTTTACAAAAGGAACACATTGATTCCCAGTCTGTACTGAAACCAGAGAGGCTGCTCGAGGTTTCATCACAGGTGAAACTGTGATGTCAGCTTTCACAGAACTTCTGTGTATGTCTTGTGACTGGGAAAAAACAATTAGCAGCGATGAATCAGGGCAAAGAGGGGCTAGGATAGCAAAGCAGATCCTCACTTTGTAAGACACCTCTCTCGGCAGAGGTAAGCTGATGCTTGCTACAGGAGTTTGAGGGGCTCGGACGCACCCCAGGTGTCACCCCGCAGCCCGCGGCACTGAGAAGGTCCTTCCCCTTCCTTTTCCAGGCCACAGCGGGATGTGATGCGCTTTTGCAGCGTCCTCTCCTCCGGCCGGTGGCTGTATCCAGCCTCGCCTGTCTCTCGGTTCCTATCCAAATGAGGAGCTCCCCTTGCTGGTGATAGCCGGTACCGGAGCTCCCGCCCGCCGACCGGGCTGCTTGCACCGGCACCAGCGTCTCTTAGCTCGAGAGCTCAAGGGGAGTAACTCTCCCTCAGCAGCCTCCACAGAGCCTGAAAGGGGGCAGGAGCGGGGCTCCCGCGCGGGTTTCTGGTACTGGGGCGAGAGGGAGCTGGCATGGGGACGGACTCTGGGTCCAGGTACACAGTGTCAGTATGGCCGTGCTGCCTCAGGCACGGAGCCCCTCTCTCTCAGGCTGGGTCAGGACAGTACAGGAAGGCAATTGACTAGTGCTGTAAATAAACCAGTCATCTTCCTCCTGGAGCAAAGCACAGTCATAGAATCACAGAATGGTTTGGGTTGGAAGGGACCTTAAAGCTCATCCACTTCCAACCCTCCTTGCCATGGACAGGGACACCTTCCACTAGCTCAGGTTGCTCAAAGCCCCATCCAGCCTCGCCTTGAACACTGCCAGGGATGGGGCAGCCACAGCTTCTCTGGGCAACCTGTGCCAGTGTCTCACCACCCTCACAGTCATACAGTCTGAGAGTTATTTCATCTGAAGTGTAGTACATTCACAGCAATCAGGGAAAGAAAGAACCTGGGGAAAAATAAAACCACCACCAAGAAAAAACATTTCTAGTACATGACATATATAAACTCCAGGATATAAACTCCAGGATAAAGATTACAATACGGGCTTAACAAATGAAGGAATGCTGCTAAGCAGAGGAGGGTATCTCACCTGTCAACCAGGGAGAACTGGGGGTCTGCACAGTCAATGATGTGGGAACGCGGCTGTGCCGCTCCCAAACCTGGCCCGCTTCCACAGTGTCTGTGTTGAGTTTGTGCACAACCTGCACAACATGCATAACCCATCCACAGGTAGGTAGGATGGGACAGAAGTTGCTACAGAGCAGAATGGGCTGTGAGGATGGATGGGCTGCTGTTCCTTTGGCTTTCAGTGCTTGCAAAGCCCAGTGCATGGCTTGACTCCTCGCATTCAGCATTGGAGCCAGGTTTTGTCCCAAAGTGGAACGACAAACCAGTTTTTGTCCCAAAAGGGAAGGACAATTCTACTTAGTACATAATGCAACAGTACCAAATAGATGTATTTGAGATTAAAGAGAATGCAGAGTTGTTGAAACTAAAAACAGTTCCTGTAGTACTAACCACAGCTGGAAAAAAATGATACAGCCTACATGATCGACTGCAGACAGAAGTCTCTGGAAAGAGCAAGAAAGATAAATGTAAGATTTGATGTCATCCAGCACACTGTAATCAAAGTTAACTGTATTTTCAATAATTACTTTGCAGTTACCTGTTCTTCAGCAAACCAGAGGACTATCTCAGTGCACAGGCACAGCTGGAGAGCCCACCCAAGTGCTTTTTTTTAACACTTTAGACATGGTGGCCACTTCTCTTTCTTTCATGTGCTATTGCTCACGGCCTCGTGGTACAAAATGGCAGCTTGGCTTAGCCAGTGCTTTTGTTTAGTTTATTCTTAAGTGTATTGACATTGATTTGCATTTTCAAAATGCTTCTTTACTTCAACTGTGAGTGGGACATCCGAGTTGTGTAAGAATCAAATGGATAGTAAGGCTAAAACAGCTCAGCTTGCACAGAGCGAGCAAGAGGCAGCACCTCCAGCTTCTCCACAGGCACGTCTTCCCAGGGAGGTGCAGGGCCATATTCTCATGCCGGGAATGCCCTAGGAACAGCACTACCAGGCCTGCCATGTGGCACTCACCTTTCATAGGCTGATACCAGCAGGAATTGCACTGTTTAAGTAAACTCATGTTATTCACTGTAGTGTGGAAGATGTGTGTTGATTGCTGGAGCTGGTAACAAATCAAAGCATGTTCCTTCTTTCCTGTCTCTCACTACTGATGACTCCCGTATTGTAACTGTGTTCCAGCTTCATTGGTTTATTTTATTTAATAGTCTGACTATACTATTGTTTATATAACTGAACACCATAATATATTCTCTTGACCTTTGCTGCAAATGTACTAAGCTGCTTCTTCTTCTTCTTAGATTTTATTTTATTTTGTCATTGTTATTATTTACTCGGTAATTTTTCCCTTCCAACCCAAACCATTCTGTGATTCTATGATATATTCAAGAGTTTAAAAGCAGCCTTGGAAAACTTCCTCCTTTAGGGACCTCTGGCCTCTGAGGAAGTAGTATGCAAGTCACTTTCAGGTAGATTCTAGAGTTATTTAGGTGTTCAAAGACTCACAGAGGTTTTTGAAGTGTGCAAGCTTCCAAGTCTCAATGAAGAGAAACTCAGAAACTACTCACCTGACTGAAAATCCTTTTACATTCCAAACCACATCTTTAGCATTTACGTATTATTGTTTGTTTAGCCCACCTGTGCTTCAGTTTCACCATCCATAAAGTGGAACTCATGAAGCATTTATACAGTCTGAAGAAGTTTAATAAGAGCTAATGAAAAAGGTTATAAATGAATCATGCATATTTTTTTATAACAGGCTAATTATTTTTTTCTGGAAACACAGTTGCTGTTCCGGAATCAATATTACTGCCATCTGTGTTTCTTAAAGATGCCTGAAATCTACCGAGTCTTCAAATTTCTCCCTACTTTCCAAACTAAAAGGTTGCACACCTTTTCCCATTAAGAAATTATTCAGAAGAAAAAAATCTTGCAAAAGGTCAAAGGGCAATAAGGTAAACTCAACTGTGGAGATTTAGTAATATAGGCTGAAGTCCTCTGTGGTTAGTCAATATATTACATATTACTCATTACATTAAATATTAAACCTAACAGCGACTCAGCCAGACATATCAGACACAGACACCAGGTATGAAGGCTTCTTCTGACAGGTGTTCCTACATATTCATTATTCCATTTTGATTGCTTTTTTAGTCATACATTTTTCATTATTCCAATTTTGGGTATGCCAAAAAATTATTTCGGAATAGTTCATGAAAATAAATATACTTATAAATCACTGAGTAGGTATTGTATCAATTTTTGAAGGAAAAAAAAAGGAATTAATTGTTACTGAATATTATTTATTTCATTGGATAAAATACCTCTAATACAGATAGAGATTCCCACTCCTGCTCTTGTCAGGGCTAACTCTGCTAAATTACATGTAAATTTTGCCATTGACTCCCCTCTTTTCAGTTTAAAGACATTTCCCCTTGTCCTGTCAGTACAAGCCATGTAAAAAGTCCCCCTCCACGTTTCTTGTAGGCCCCTTTAGGCACTGGAAGGCTGCTGTAAGGTCTTCCTGGAGCCTTCTATTTTATTTCCCTCAAAAAAAGTCAGAAATAGGTGTAATCCCCCACTGTTTTCACAGACCATGTGAGAACTGAATACACCCAAGGCCTCTGGCTGCCTGTTTTATTGCCACCATCAGCTGAGGCAGCAAATACTATTCGAAGATGGGCTGACGTACAAACCGGCACAGGCCCCATTTCTTAGGAAACGGGAACAGGCACACAGCCTCACTTATTGCCTCTGAACCTGAGAGGGACGAGTAGTTAAGTTGTTAAAACCTTGCAGACTAGCTCCATTGGTTGTTGCGACACAGCCCCTCCCGAGGACGGACGACAGCACCATAAAACGCACTTTTATCTTTTATTGGGCCGATTCCCGGCTCCTCCGCCCCTGTATGGCGAAAGACAGCCGAAAAGATGTTCTGGTTTTCTGTCAGAAAAGGGGAGCAGCCCACGTCCGTGGTGCCCTCAGGCCACCGCAACCGCGCCTGACAAGGGTCCTTGCAAAGCCAGCAAAGGCGCTTAGGAAACGCATTTTGCTACGAGGCGCTAGGCGCTACGAGGGAAGGCGGGAGGAGCGGGCGGGACGCGCGGAGGCGGGCGGGGCGGGCTCGGAGGGGCCGGGAGCGCGTTACCCGCCGTGCCCTCCCCGCCCCGGGGCCCACACCCGCGAGAGGCCGGGGAGGCGGGGCGAGGGGATGAGGCCCCGCCCGCCGCCTCGAGCAGGACGCGCAGGAAACTCCCGCCGTTGCCTTATTAGGGCAGACGCGGCATTCGCTCCGCCTCCCTGCCCTTGGAATGCGGTGACTGCACCGCGCTGCACCAATGCTGCATTCTGCCGGGGGGAGACACGATGGTGATAGTACAAAAGCCGAGCACTGGCCTTGACCTGATGCTCCCGGGAAGTGTAGAGACCCCCGAGAGGAAGCGTGAAACACACAGTCACCGCCGGAGCCTCTCCATGCTACGGCTTGTGCCACCTTGATACCGAAGCGACGAGCCTCGCCGCCACCCCTCCGCCTCTTCGCACCGATGGTCTCGCCCACGTCTTCCTTCCTTTGAGCCGGCGGGGCGGTGGCCGCGGGTTTTCCGGAAGTGCTGTGGTTGCCGTCGCTCCCTGTCGTGCTCGGACGAGGACTCCCTCCTGCAGCCGCCAGGTGAGGTGGGGCCGGCTCTGGATGGGGGCTGCAGCGGCCGCCTGCGGGGTCTGGAGCTGGGGTGCGGCGGGCTAGGCCTCCTGAAGAAACCGGCATCCTGAGAACCGGCCCGGGATCGCGTGCGGCGTCGCCCGCCTCGGGGGCAGCCCCTCTCGGCTCTCGCATCGGTGCTGCCGGGCCTGGCTGGAGCCCTGTGTTGCGTCGGCCCCGCGGCTTTCCCAATGCGGCCCTGTGAATGGCTCGGTGGGGCCGTTACTGTGGACGCATCCGCCGGCACAAGGGCCCCGTGGGGGGTGACCGGCTGCCTTCCGGCCGCATCGACTCCCTGCAGCCGTTTCCTCTACATCAGTTAGAGCAGGGGAAGGGCCAGTGTGAAAGCTGCCATGGCTGAAGAGGCCGGGATAGGAGGAGAGGCCGTGAGTCTCCTCTTTCCTGCGTACATTTTGAAATAACCATGGCCGGGACAGCTCGTAGTGGTTTCCACTGACTTGCAGAGGCCCTGTTGAATCGAAGACAATGGATTTTAGGGCAAGTTTAACTCCTGTACAAGGGTTTAGGGAAGGAGTTCATTAAGATGACTGAGAGGGCATGGCCTTTACTTTTTTTTTTTCCCCTAAGTGTAATCTCTTTATTGAGCCTTGCTACAGATCAGCTCAGAGTGCCCTAGTCTTATCTCTTCCTGCTACCACCCATACTGTGATGGATGCATTGTTGTACCTGATGCTGTAATTGATTATGTGGACAGGACTTGGGATTTACCTTTGAGGCTGACTTTTGAATTTGATGATTGAAAGGAAGGTGACTGTTATCTTAGGTCACGTAGAGATTGAGTGTGGGTTGTGGGGCTTTATTATGTGTCTGTTTTGTTTGTGGGCTGTTCTTTTTATTTCAGTCATAGACTCATAGATCCCAGGTTGGAAGGGACCTCAAGGATCATATGATCCAACCTTTCCAGACAAACCATGACCTAGACTAGATACCCCAGCGCCCTGTTCAGCTGAATATTTAAAGTGTCCAGTGTTGGAGAATCCACCACTTCCCTGGAAAGATTATTCAAACGGCTGATTTCTCTTCATTGAAAAATTTTCCTCTTGTGTTTAACTAGAATCTCCGCAGGAGTAACTTGTGGCCATTAGCTCTGTCTTTTCCATATGACCCCTTGTAAAAAGGGTGTCTACATCTTCTTTGTAGTCACCCTTTAATACTGGAACTAAATCTTGCATTATAGGCATCCCAAATCATTATGAAACCGATGTTGAAACAAGAGGGTATTTTTTACAGTGTAACTTTTGGTCACTACCTCTAAACAGATCCAGCCTGCAGCACTGTTAGTGGGTTATAAAGTTTCACATCTTACTGTCTGGCTCAAGCTCTTTAGGTGCTGAGTTTTGTCTCCTCCTGGGGTTTATCCTTTGCCCAGAGGTAAAGACCATAGGATGACTTTCTGTGCTTCTGCGTTTGATATCCATTGCTGTTGCTTAATAAAGCAAATGAATGTACATGTGCAAGCAACAAAGTGCAGCGCATGCAGTTACTACCTTTCTATTATTTTTTTTCTAATATGTTAAAATCTTCCCAAGTAAAGGTTGTGTTTTTGGAAATACTTTATGGTAAGTTTTACAGGCAAGGTCTTGCATTAGAAGTTTCTTGAACTGTTACCAAAACAAGTTCCAGACCATTCAGTGCATCAGTTTTAAACAGACTAAACCAGCCTGTCATGACTTGTACTACCTAATGTGAAGTATTTCCACTTTACATCTACTGAGGTTCTTCTATTTTCAGCCTATACTTATATTTCAATTATAAAAGCATAGGTTTATATATATATAAATTACCTGTTGGATTTATTTGGTAAAATACTATTTTTTTCTAAAATTAGTGGGTCCAGTGCTTGACTCAGGTTAGTTCTGGCTTGCTACATCAGTCGCTGTTGTACACAGAGAGGTACACTACATGTAAACACTTGGAACCTTTTCATCATGAATGGATCTCTTTGGCTAACTGGATTAATGTCTTTGTCTGAGGACATTCAAATTTATCACCCTTTTTCTGATAGAGTTGCCCAGAGTGGAGCGCACCAAATGGGCACAGCTGCACCAAACTTGTGCTGAAAGGCACCACAGTCTCTCGAGACCTAATGTTTCTCTACATGCAGGCTGGCAGGTCTATCAAAGTGAAGGTGTTGCGTCATCTGTATTCCGTACAGCTGCCTCCTGAGCCTGCTGGAGGGAAATCTGGGGAATAATAATGCAAAAGCTAGCAAATTTTTTTATTTTTTTTAGTACAGTGTTCTGGTATGGCAATCTGAACAATTAAAAAGAGGCTCTTCTCCTGCCATGTGCAGCTGCAGTTGGCAGTAGTCTGCTTCTGTTGCTGCCTCTTGACTAAGATGGAATTGTACATGAGACAATTGCAGGTAACAGCTTGCTGGGGGTGCTGCCTTGCAGCACATGCAAAGTGAACTTCTCGGGCTACATCCTGAAAACTACTGGTTGACTCTAATTTTGGGTAGTGAAACTTTTTAATAAATAATTTGGAGTTTAACAGTTATTTGCATGAGTGTTTTTATTGAGGTAAGAAAAATGCTGGTTATGCCCAACTTGACTGCAGCTTGAAAGCAAACTATCTTTTTGTCTTCATAAGTATCTAGATGTCAGGAGTTCATGTTTATTTGTTGAAGTATTCGTTGGAGACCAGACATCTCTGATAGCTTGTGGTTAGTGAATGCAATGAAGAGAACTTCAGTGCTAAAGGATGTGTGGTTGCATTTCATAAGCTATTTTTAGTTCGGGACATAATGGTTTGGTTTATACGTCAGAGGAACGTTGTATATGCACGTAGGATTTAAAAGTGTGGAATTAGCAGGGGAGATCAGTAATGCTTTTTGTAGACAGACTGAGAAGGACATAACCATGGAATATCCTTTTATGATCCAGATGCTTGGTACAGCGTGTCAGGTACCTGAGAAAAAGCAAGGTAAACTGTATTTCCTTTTAATTAAAAGCAAGCCAACAAAGAAAAACCAAACTAACTGCTTTTTGCCTGAATATTGGATTGATTATGGATTTGCCTGAATATTGGATTGACTGATTGGATTGATTATGGGAGTTACTTCACTTAAATTTACTCCCTTTTTTTAAGGATCAGTCACAGTTAGTGACTTCAGGCTTGCTTGTCAGGAGTCTAACAGAAAATATTGCAACTTTCAGCAAACTATCCACAAAACAGAAGTGTGCTGTGACTCTGATTAAATTGCTTTTCTGACCAGATAATTTGTAAGTTACAAAATTAATACTTGTAAATTTCAAACTGTTGGTATTCTTGTGACTGCAGGTGAAGTTTAAATTTGTCCTATTTCAGGACACGGTGCAGTGCTCCTTGTAAAATTCAACATAGAGGATAGAAGGAATGTTGTTTGCATAACAGTTTGTGCATAATAAAGTATGATATGGACTGCTTGCACTAGGTAAAACTAAAGCATAGAGGTGAAAGAAGACTTTTGGAAACAGCATTAAGCAGTGTCTATCTTCTTCTGATCCAATAACAATATTGAGGTCTTTTGTGTTTGCATTTCAGTCAATGACTCAGCTTTTCCTGTTTGTGCTGTCAACCATAGTTGATGGCTAAATCTTATCTTCCCAGCTAAATAGAGGTAACTTGAAAGCCTCTCTTCTATCCTAATTATCTCAGTGTTATAACATGTGAACTGCCACATTTATTTCTTCATTTGACAGCTCAAGAGAAGCAATTAAATCAGGATATTTGATACATGAAACTATATAAAGATTCTGTAAGAATATATAAATGTTTTGAAAGGTTGATAATTTAGAAGAAACCATCTTCAGATTTCTAGAACTATTATGTCAATTTATTTTAAAGAGAGTATGCATGCATTTGCATGTTTTGTGTAATAGTTCCACTGTGTAACAGAATAGCAAAGTAGTGCTTTTAACCAAGTCAGTGTCCTTTCTCCACTGCACACAATCCCCTTGTTGACTGTGATGAAAGAACTGTAGTAGGAGTTCTTTGGCAGGTCTCTCTCCCAGCACCATGCAGAAATCTGCACAAAAAAACACAGGCTCTTGCCAGGGTCATTCTGTATCCTGAGACCTGCTGCTCTTTAAATGGCAGCTAATCTAACAAAATGATATTCAGAGCCTAAATACTCTTCTGACAAATGTTAGTTTAGCGTACTACTTGATTTAGTTAACCACTACACACTATACTATGTTAGCAGCCCATATCCTTCTACATGGTAGGTCAGTAGTGCCTCCTTAACTGCTAAGTATGTAGCCTTAATTTGCAGAAGGCACAGATAAAGTATTGAATCAGCAACAAAAGCACTGTGCGAGTTTCATTTTGCGAATTTATTTGATTTGGTTTCCCAGTGTAGCCTGCTACTGGCCTACAGTGCCAGTCCTTGTGTCTGGAAAATGTGCTTAGTAGCAAGTGAAAGAAAATGAAGCTGGAGATATTAAATAATATATTTATAACCAGTTATAAGCAAATTCACATTTACAACATGGAATTTGATATTCCTTTATCCACCCCTCTCCCAAGGACTTGCAATCTGATTTAATAAGGCTGAATCTCGGGTATGTTTCTGTTTCCCTAGAACCAACTGCGAACATGTCCAGCAAAAGGGCGAAGACAAAGACCACCAAGAAGCGCCCTCAGCGTGCCACCTCCAATGTATTTGCGATGTTTGATCAGTCGCAGATTCAGGAGTTCAAGGAGGCCTTCAACATGATTGACCAGAACAGGGATGGCTTCATTGACAAAGAGGACTTGCACGACATGCTCGCCTCCCTTGGTAATGTCATTTTTCTGTTTGTGGTTAACAAGCAAATTTGTGCAGTTAGAATTAGAATAATGGAGTCTGGGATACGCTATTCAGGTTACTTTTAGTTTGAAAGCTAAACCAACTATGAATCCCTTTATTTGTAGGAAAGAATCCAACAGATGAATACCTAGATTCCATGATGAACGAGGCTCCAGGCCCTATAAATTTCACAATGTTCCTCACAATGTTTGGTGAGAAGTTAAATGGCACCGACCCGGAAGACGTCATCAGGAATGCTTTTGCTTGCTTTGATGAAGAAGCAACAGGTATGTAGGTGAAATAACTAAAAATCATGCCTGTGTCCCCATCAGCTGAAATTACTTTTTCAAACACTACAAAGTTAAGATCCTGAACTTCTGGCCCTTTGCTGGTATTCAAGAGAGCAGAAGGTAAAAAAAAAAATAAAAAGAATGTTGTTTTGGGAACCAGGGTCTTAAATTTTTCCTAACTTAAAATTCAGCTTCAAGGCAACTTTTGTGAGGGGTATCCTTGTCTTCAAAGCTGTTGTGCTTTTATGAAGAGCTTGTTTTCTGTTGGCAACTTGTATCCACCTTCTCTTTGTTAAACTGCACTTAAAGGAGAAGAAACCAAATACAAGAAAATCCTTGTGTGACTCACAAGAGTGCTGAACAGAGGTCACAAATATATAAGGCTGCTTGTTTTATAAACAATGCCCAAATGTGTTCTTTGCAACCAGTCTAGTAAATCTGAGTTTTGCCACTGATTTAAGATCAATTTCAAATCTTTGAAGTATTTCAAACTGTGTTTTCATGTACTTGTTGAACATTGGTAGTTGCCAAGTTCTGTAATTTTGGGAGTTTTTTTAGTGATTTTTCATTAGGAATGTTAAAGACAAACAGAACCTTTTTGTGTAAAATACACAACTGTTAAAGGCTTTTGGTACCATTAGGAGTGTAGCCTGGCTGTTGGGAAGAAGGTCCAATACAGATACTGACAAATTTGTATATTCTCTGAAACAACACAGGCAAATCATAAGATGGCCTTTACTTGAAGTAGTGAGACCAGGCAAATCCAATAAGAGGCTTGACTTAATTAGATGCTTGTAATTAATTTGCAACAGTAGTAATAGACTTTAATGTCTTTGTTTTCATTTGTCAACAAAGACTGTAGCTGTCTTTAACTGAAAAAAGAATTTGGGGAAATACATCTGTTAGCAGATAAATATAAAGACTCCTTTTTCTTATGTCCTTGTACATTGTATTCCAGGGTTCATCCAAGAAGACTACCTGCGAGAGCTGCTCACCACAATGGGAGACAGGTTCACGGATGAGGAGGTAGACGAGTTGTACAGGGAGGCACCCATTGACAAAAAGGGGAACTTCAACTACATCGAGTTCACACGCATCCTGAAACACGGAGCAAAAGACAAGGATGACTGAGTGGATCCCCGAATACCTGCAGATTATCTCTACTTTACACTTACATTTATTTTTGAGGGTTTCTTCCTGATAGAACTTGTTGCATGCATTTAGCTTTACAGCTTTTGCCTTTCTCAATGTATTTATCTATTCCAGGCCATTTAGGCACATTTGCACCTGTGTAATCAAACTGGAAGAGGGGAAAATATTGTGAGGAAAAGGATATGGGGACAAATATCCTTGGACTTTTTAGTCCAGAATAATTAATCTCAATGTTTCTGGTTTAGCTGGATTTTTACACTTTTGTAATAAATGCCATTTTGAAGTAAAGATTGCTATATAGATAAAATACCTCAAATTCTTTTGTGAAGAATATTTCTGTTATGCATTTGTAAATGTAGCTGTTAACTGTATTCTACTTGCAGTTGCAAATCAAGCTGGAAAACTCATTTACATAATGTTTGGTGTCACAGTTCCGAAATGCTCCTTGCAGTGTGTGCCTGTGACTTTAAAAATGCAGCTGTAGAAATCTCTTACCTTGGGTTTTTTACGTGTTCACTAGAAAAATGGTTGGGGAAGGTTGTTACGATTGCCTCATTGCCAACAGCTACTGTGCCCAGCTTTTATTTCCTTTTAGTATTGATAGGGTGTCAAAATTTGCATTTCTGTGTGCCAAGTTTTCATGCTGGCTATTGCCAGATTATTAGCAGGGAATTGGGTGTATTTTTTCCCTTCTTCTAAAGGAAGCCTGTGCAAAGGAATCTCTGAGCTTACAGCATCTGTCCTAGCACTAACAGGAGTACATGGCAGAAAACCTGCATAAAACTTCACTGTTCTCCAGCTAAGAATGACACTGAAGTTATGAGAATAAACTTGGTAAATCCCTATATATAGATGCTAAAGTCCCTCTCACTTTTTTAAAAGATCACAAATATTCCTTACTACATTGATAAAATGGCTCTTAACCAAGCAAGAATTGGTGATTGAAGAACTGTGCTGTGCTGATGCTGTTGTCTCAAATACGAAGAAAAAAGAGGAAGGTTATTCTCCGAGTTCTGAGCAGGACTGTGTTCTGCTCTAGGTCTCATTCTCTTTGTTACTGCAAGTGTAAGGGGGAGATTTATTAAAGTGATGACCTCTTGTCCAGAAACTATGCCCTCAGCCACTTCACATTACTTAAGATTCCCAAGGAAGAGGAGTCTTAAGTTTACCCTTGTAAAGGCTGGGGCAGCTCATACTGTACAGAGGGGTTGTCTCATTTTAACATGTGGTACTGTGGAGGCTTGGTTGGCTCATCTTGCTTATGGTTCCTAGTGTGGCAGCTCCTGAAGATGTTCTGCCTTTAGCTCTCTAAATAAGTTAACTTGACAAAGTGTACTTAGTAGCATACTCTGGTATTCCTGGGTGCTTTCTTTCCCTTCTTGGCTTACTTAAAACAAGTTTTTCAGCCATTCTTGTCCCAGTTTTGGTCTGCTAGCTGGAGCTTAGCCTCAATTTTAATTTCTCCCACCCAGGCCATGTTCTTTGGTGCATGTCATCAGGCTGCTGCACCTACTCCCTTTCTCAAGTGTTTGCTTTTAAACTGTCTCAGTGCTCTTCAGTGTGGTTGCTGAGATGTTTCTCCATGGGTTGCCTGCAAGGTTCTAGCAACAGCCGATTTTTTTTGGAAGGTAGGTTACAAGTATGGAGGGAAGCTTTTTCACCTTCAGTACCCATGTGACACAGACAACAGAGTGTAGAGCTAGGAAACACTTGTCTTGTTGCACCATTGCTATGTAACATTAAGCCAAAGAACAGTTACGCTGTCACTTGTTGACTAATCTTGTCACCTCACTGCAATTCAGTATTGTGTACATGCAAGCAGCCCTCACAAAGGATAGACGTTAGATTGTCTTCTTTTTTCCCTTTGAATGTCCAAATGGTGCGAGATTCAGAGGGTCAGTTTCCTTCTGTTATGAACATTGGATCCCCAAACCAGTCTTTTCCTGATCCCATCTTCTCAGTAAATTTTAGGTGCTGGTATGTTACTTTGAGTAATTGGCACAGAAGCCAGGTGGATTTTTCTTGCTGAAGTATTGAAGTAGTGATTTTTAAACCATAGAGTTACTTAAAATATGTGATCTTCCTTGAGAGGAAGTTGTCCACTTGAAAACCTTCTGTACTGTTGCTCTCTACTTTTGAGCAGCCAGCTGAAAACTGGGATATAGCCACTGGGTTCCTTGTTGCATTGTGTGGGTGCTACAGTCTCAGCTGCTTCCTCTGATGAGAGGGTAGGGATGGGGAACCACATTAATATACAGATACCTGCTCGGGAAGACATGTTACTGGGAAAAAACTTCCAAGGCTGTTCAAGTACAACTAATGATGCCCTTCCAAGTGCCAGTTTCCCTAGTACTGGTGTTGTAACATAGGTGACCATTTAACCTGCAGGCAGGCACAAACCCCTTAGCAGGGGAAGCCTGCACAGCCAACAGAGCCAGCCAAGAGACCATATAAGAGCATCAGATGCACTTTGTGGCTAGGCCACAAGGGACGTCCAGACAGCTGAGGCTGCATGCCGAGGCTGTAGGGATGTGTCATCAATAATCCACTTCCAAAAATAAAAATAACTTTGGTCACTGAAACAGCTTAAGATTCCGATGACTTAGCTTTGCAGTTTACAGTCAAGATCTTGGAGCCTGATCTTTTCTCCCTTGGGGCTCATATATAATGGTCTCCAAGCTCCACACCAGACTAAGCTTATAATGAAAAACTATTTACACAGCAGATGCACGCATTTAATAGCCCTACATCTATAGTGATATATAATGCCCTGTGAAGCACTACTGAAAAGCAGTGATTTATTTTGCGTGACCCATTTACCCTGTTCTAAGGCTACCTCTGCAGAGGCCAAACTGAAGCCAAGGAGCTACTGCAGCTGCATAGGAAACCTCCAGAATGGGTATCTTTTTGACATGCAGCCAGTATATGCCTGTCTGCTGCTTCCCCCCATGACTCTTCCTGGAGATACTGGTAACACACAACATTTTAGCACTCAGGATACACTTGATTTGGCTCTTTATCTGCATTTAAGGAAATAAAACCGTATTTTATCACACAGTGATCAGATGACTGAAGCATTTCACAACATGAAAGCAGCTTAACATACTAAGTCAGCAGCTAACTGATGTCACAGAGATGGTGTTTGTACATTTTTGAAGTAAGGATCTGTTTCCCCACTGACCTAAGAACTATCTTTAGACCACTTGTTTCTAGGATCACCAGGGTATGTTGAGAAACAAGATGTAGCACAGGGGCCCCATCCTGGCAGAAGACATCAGTAACAGTAGGTCTTTGTGTCCTGCCCAGCGTATTTGTTCCGAAAAGCTGGAAAGTATCTGAAATCCTGTCATCATGTTCCTTGTGGCTTTTTTATGTCTTGAATAATACTAACCCATTATCTGGCATGTTCCTGGGGAGTTTCAAAGGGCTACGAATAGCTCTTTTACCACAGTGAAGGCATTCAGACAATCCAAGTCCAAATAACAGATGAGTAACAATCGAAGCAGATTCAGGAACATTTTAGGTATCAGCAGTTAATCTGCCATTGGTATTGCCTGTGTACCCATACTCCTATTTTGGCTGGCTCGCTTCATTTTTCACACTTGACTGGTATTTTTAGATAACCTTCTCCTGAGGAAAAGTTATTTAGGATGACAGTAACTCAGAAACAGTATTACAGAACCAGGAACAATACAGACGCACAATGAAATCAGTAAATGCCTCTCAAAATGCAGCTTAGAAATAAGTTACCATGAAATGTTGAAAAGCAATACGGGGCAGGGGGAGAGGAGAAGATTCCACACAGCTCAGTTTTGATGTGCTCTGAGCAGCAATTCCACAGAGATCACCATTTTCCTAAACTTTTGATATATTAGATAGAAAATTTTTCATCTTTAAAAACAAAAGTGGGGGGCAATGGCTGCTCTTCCTATTTAAATCTGCAGCCCGTGGGCCCATACACACATCCTTCTCCAGGACCACCCATTTTGGGTATATAGGAGAAAGCTCAATTGCTGCGGGCAGACAAAGCAGGCAGACTGATGTGGCAGCACACCCTTTGGGAACCGCTACACTGGACCTTGTAAAAAATAGCTTCTATTTCAAATTTCCACACAGAAAAAACGTTGCCGAATGTTTTCAGACCAAATGTGCAATATTCCCTAGAGAACAGATCATACATAATAGACACATATGCTGCATCACAGGGCGTAAGGAGTCATGCATTTTGTATGAATGTAATAAATCTGAGGGAAGGTGCTCGTGTGTTTCTTGGAAGCAGGTAATGAACAGAACAGGAAATCAAACCGCCTCCTGGAAAATCCCAACAACTGGCTGCATGCAGATTCCTCTGACATGCAGCCATGATTCCATCCCCTAGCAAGGCAGCCTTGCACTCTGATAAAGACTGAAAATCACCTGCAAATACTACAGGGTTAGGCAGGTCAAGACTAACTTCAAGACATGCGCCTAAAGGAGTACATGGTATGTGACGGCCGCATTCATTTAGTATTCTTATAAACCATCACTGCTCAATTTTGCAAGGCTTATTTAATCCTCAGTTAGTAATTTCCTCACTTTGACTATTCCAGGGTATCAGTGAGTGCAACCTCACTCAACACTGACCTATGTTTTGGGTTTTTTCTTTGTGAATGCATAGCTCCTTGGGAGTCAAAAGGAAGCATTTCACAAGAATTTCCAGCCTTTGTCTAGCATATTCAAGTGAGTGGGTGTAAAATGAGGTCTTCGGGGCCTTGTCTTAGTATGTGCTGAAATAGAGCTGGCATCAGAAACAAGAAACTTGTGCCTTGACTTAGCACTGTATCTTACACATACTGGGTTTTTTACTTTTATCACATTCTTCCTCCTTTATTATGAGCTAACCACCTCTAACACAATAGGTTTTATACTGGCAGCATCTTACCATCTCACAAGAAGCATGCTCATTTTGAAACTGCTCCACCAACCAAACTTGCATGGGTATCAGCTAAAGAAAACTGGTAACAGCTTGCCTTTTATATGCCAAACACCTCTTGTTTTCCGAGTATGTTTTAAAATACCATTTTAGACCTTCAGTCAAGCATTGAGCACATTTCATTTTATTATTTATACATACACACTGTCAGACAGATACAAATGCTAATTTAACACAGAAGGAGAGTGTGAAGAGGTATATTCTTAGGTTAGCAGAATTACTTACACGTGTTTGAAGGACTGGAGGCGTCACCCTTCTCTATAACACCTTATTAACGCTTACTTTTACATTTCACTTATAAACATTGTGGAATCATGGTGTCTGGCAATGTTTCTGCTTAAAACTGATGCAAAAAGGGTGAGAGAAACACACAAAGATTTGGCTAAAATTACTGCAACTTACCAGCTGGGATAAAAAACAAGTGACAGACATACAGCACAAGTGGCAGTGTAATGACTTCTCTATCACAGAGAGCAGGTAGCAAGGCACAAATTCGTAGGAGAAGCCAACAGCCCAAGACATACTTTTCAATTTTTTATTTCTTTTTTTTTTTAATAATTTGTGTTCTTAAATATAAATGTTACATATAATGGACTTGGGAATGCAAAATGCAAGGAGCACCTTCTCTGCTGGGTACAGTCCCTCCGTAGTCCATCAAACACATTTCAGTGCCTATTCATAGAGTGACTGGGCTGCAGATTTAGATTATTATATTGAGGGGGTTTGGGTTTTTTTCTGGTTTACAACACTTGGGAGACGGACTCTATTTTATTTAAGTGGCATTACATTTCTCTACCTTGCCCTTGGCCCTGTCATATCGTTGTCATACAATGTTCAAGAGAACTTAAATGTTCTCTTCCTCACCTATGCACACCAGAAGTTACCAGTAACTCACCACTTTTATTCATGAGGTCTGTGAATGAAAGCAGCGAATGCCCCACAGGCAGTTAGAAGTCTTGCTCTGAGGCCCTCCAAGAGACGCAAGTGAAGACACGCATTCAGAATCCTTCTTTACCTCACGACTTCTCAAACCTTTTTTTTCCCCTTTGGATCACAGTGCTGAAGCTATTTTTGGAGAAATTCCAGAACAGTTCTGTGACACTCACAGCATCACAAAAAGAACGACTGTCACTCTGATACAGTGCTGCACTTGGGATAGCTTGACAAAGACAACAGATGCCAGCTGTAACCAGGGAAGAAGGGATAGAAAGCCAAAGGGATGAGCCAAAATACTAGGTGAAGCAATTGGCAGTCAAAATGATTTTGTTAAATGACTGTTGAACTACAACTGTCTTCAATGGATATATTTGATTTTGATTGTGCTGTCAATACTTAACCTCTGCAATTAGCATTTGCAACTTTTGTTGAACAGTGACAACACGATCAGGAAGAAATCTCTTAACTGACAAAAACTTCCACCCAACTTTGACACGTTTTTAATTTGTAATTCAATGTGAAAATAATAAATACGCTTTTTCATTTAGTGTCTCTTTTTTAGACTCTTTTGTTTGTTTCCTATGCACATCTTTAGTCTTACTTCTACAATGACCGTAAGTACAGAATAGCTTTTGTACAAGAAAAATTACCTAAGTGGGACTCTGTTACAGCTGGCAGAACATGCAAGTGCTCTCTAGAAGGAAAAGTAACACCAAAAAGGCGGACGCACAGTTCAGCCTTAGCATTTCTACCGTTACGAAGTTAAGAGCATCAAATAAAAACAGGAATAGGTAGGTTCAAAATTAGTAAAGTGAAGTTCTTTATGTAACAAAGAGCAACCTCGCAAAGGAATTCAAAACCACCTGCAAAGGGTATTGTGGATGCTAAATTTACATCAATTTAAGGATGACATATTAGGCAAAATCATAAAAGAAATTCATCAAAGGTTACTAAATACCACATCTGGCTCAGGATGGCTTACTCCTCCTGAGCTAAAACCTGCAGAGGTTGGGAAAGGATTCCGAGATGGTATCACAGGCTACCATGATTCTTATTCTGCTCTAATTACCCACATATGGCCATTGCTGTTGCTCTCCCCTTAAAAATAGGATAAAAGTACACAGCGTGCTCTCTCCTCCAAAAAGAAGAGGAAGTGTACAGAAAGAGATTTTAAAAACACCTGATGATTCCAAGTTTCGGGGGAAAAAAAGAGAAGAAAAACACACAACAACAAAACACAATAAAACCCTCCAGACACCTGGTAAGGGAGACCTCACAGCATTGTTAAAGGCATCCAAGAAACCAGCAGACACATCCCAGGGGTGCTTCACCGAGAAATGCAAGAAGCAGAAAGAGGATGCAGCTGCTGGGCTTCCCCTTCCCCACTCTCATGCCTAATTTTGACTTGCTGAAAATTCAGGGCAAGACATGGACATACTCATTTAATCCCCACTCCATGGTTCTCACCTTCTTAGGAGGCAGCAAGATCTGAATGCTGCACAAAACTGCGGCCTGAGGAATCCTGAACATGTCAGCTCTGCTCCTCGCTGTTGTATAGGGCCAAAGAGGATGCTGGGGATGACCCTGGTATTTTCTCTGGCCTTGCAGTGAGCAAGCAGTACACCGTGACCTCAAACAGACCAGCTCCCTGGCCACCACTCCTGCAGTGCAGTTGCCTTTGTGGAGCAGACAGTACAGACACAGCCCGTGGGAACAGGAGCTCACCAAAGGATAGCCAAGACTCCCTGCTTCCTGCATCCAGAACACACGTCTCTTTACAGCTGGGGCACTAGGCAGACTTTCACTGCGAGCCAGTGCAGCTGTTCCTGTGACATTAATTAGACTCATAAACATCAAACGACACAGACTGACTCTGCTTCATTAAGCAACCAAGTTAATCACAAATGTTTGCACAGTCATCACAACTCAGCAGAGATGAGGAAATGCAGAAAATTAAATTAAATGAGGGAAAAGGTTTCCTGAAAATTGCTTGCTGTTTGTGACAGCTGTAGAACTTCAGCATGAAACATGATTTTGAAGGCTCTTACACAATCCAAAGAAAACAAGCCTAGGAAAACATTCCAACAGCACAAAAGACTATTTTTGATGGAAAGAATGGAAAAATTTTATACATTTCGCTTTAAAGGGTGTTTTCTTAAACAAGGCTGACATAAATGAGACAGAAGGCGGGAGTTACGAAGGAAAAAGTAGAAGTAAGAAAATGGAAAGAGTTAAGAGCTCAGCATTAAAAAGAAAAAAATGTTTTCTGAATGGATAAACTCCTGTTCTGCGCGGTTCATGCAGGAAATTATGCGGTACTGAGAAACACACAGGGGTTTTTTTGCCACATTCTTGCACGCGGCAGCCCGCAAAACAAACGCTGTGAGAAACTGAAGCCCGTCACTAGGCGGCACTATTTGACGGTACAGCACCACCAGCTACCCGAAGCATCCTCCCAGCACCACAGCCAGAGTGAGAACGCAGGGCACCCAAACCAAACGCTCCCGCGGTGCTCGACCTGCGCAGGCCAGCTGTGGGGCACCCCTTCTGCACAGCAATTTTATGTCTGCACCGAAGCATTTCTACCCTGCACCGTGTGATGGCAAAAGGCTGAATGAATTACTTGGCAGAACTACAACCTTGGGTTTTCCAGAACACGCTCTCCCTAGGATGTACCTGTACTGTTTTCTTGAGAAGACCCGAAGACCATCTTCATGACGAGGCCTTCTGTCCCATTAGATAGCGATCTGCAAGCACAGCTCCCCCTGCAGTCAGGGAGCACCACCTGAGCACAGAGGAGCCTGCGCACTCAAGAAAGCAGCCTGTAGCTTCATTATACTCTCAAAACCAATTTGTAAGGCAGGAGGGAACAGGATTACAGTGCGCTTTTCAGCATCAACCAGGGATACCCAGATACAGCTGTTCAAGGCTGTGGGCAGCTCACAGGTACCATCCTCAAGCAGTATCCTCTCCAGAGTGAAGTTTACACAACAGAAACAAAGTCCTGTTTACTTGAGAGACCATCACAACAAACCTTCTTAAGTAAGAGATGAAGCACAAGCTAATGCAGTCACCAAAAAGATCTTTATTTTTTTTCCCCTTTACAAGACTGATGTCAATGGGCAAAAAAAATGTTACTTATATAATATTTTAAGAGGCAAAACAAATTTTTCCCTTTTAAATTTCCTTGGTGGTATTGTAAATGTTGCAATCAAGTCAGATGGAACCATTTGTAAAAGCATTATACAGATTTCAATAGTGCAGAAAATGGTCTGCATTTAGCAACTGCTTCTCAATTCATTATGATGTGACAAACTGGAGACAAAAGCTTTTAAGAGACAAACACAATTTCCAGTAAGAACTGATCCCATACTGGGTATATTACTGTACCTATTCTCACATCTTTGGAAGTTAAACACCACGAACAACATCCACAGTGGCAGGTTTCATATAACACCTTTTTAATAGCATAAGAAACAATAAAATATAGAGTAGTATGTTTGCAGTGTGGTTCAATGTACAGTAACTGATGAAAGGACTGTAAATTAAGATATCAAATAACCATTTTAATAATTAAATTTCAACACACAATTCAGCTGTTCAACATTATCACAAAGCATTTTAATAACGCTATTACTCCCTTGGTGTTTCTACTGCTTTTCTGCCCACTCATGCTTTGCATATGATTATCTTGAAACTATATGCCATTTCTGGTAAGTACAGAGCACTTTTCTCCAAACTTGTTCCATAAGGATGCTCTCAATTCAGCAAAGGTTGGGTTTTTTTTTTTTTGTTTCTGTGTTGGTTTGGGTTTTTTTTTGGTTTTGTTTTGTTTTGTTTTTTGTGGGGGGTTTTGGCTTTTTTTTTCTATTGCATTTTCAGACACATTTTAGAAGAGCAGTATTCATCAGGGAAACATAGAACGGTTTGGGTTGGAAAAGACCTTAAAGGTCATCTAGTTCCAACCCCTCTCTCATGGGCAGGGACACCTTCCACTGGACCAGGCTGCTAAAAGCCCCGTCCAGATTATTCCTATAGCTAATTAGGCCAAACTCTCAGACCTCATGAAAACTCTTCTGGTTTGAAGGAGGGCAAGAAAAGAAAGTTGGGCCTTTTAGCAATTAAAGTGTTTTCGTTCAAATTTGGGCTTGCAACTTCTAAACTGTACAGTGTCTAAATGTAATCCATTTTTATTTGTAAATATAATTGGTAATTTCAGCAAAAGCCTGTTCACCTATTTTTTTCCTTTCCTCCTTAAATAATTAATGCTAACTTCAGCGTTGTTTACCAAGATATCGACTGTATATGAACAAAACAGGCAGAAAATTAGTTTAAAAAATGATGAACTGTAGCTTTCTTCATAATATAATTATTGTGGACTAAACAACTGCTTCTTGAAGCCCAAGTGATTTATATGATACTTCAAGATACAAAATGGCAATAAGCATTCTGTTCAGAGGAATTTCAAAAATGCAGGAGCAGTCACAGGCTAAAACCAAGCAGTTTCTGACTTCATTCCAGACCCTATTCGCTAGCGAGCACTAAAAAGACCTTATAGTTCAATTTGAGATCTACACGAATAAATGAAGAAAAGGGGAAAAAGAACACCCCCAGTATTATTTTCTGCACTGTTTTCATTAAAAAAATGCAAGCAAGAATAAATCCTGCAAGGCGCCTGGTAATCTGTGAGGTGCGTGCATTTACAAGACTTAAAAGATGCAAACTAGACGTTTTTCCGATCCCTTAAGCGAAACACGAGGAATACGGTAAGGATAACATCTTACACTTGTTAATTCAGTATGTTACCAACCCACGAGGCTTCATTTACCCCACCGCTAGCACATCACCAACCTGTTAACCCCGCGGTCGCCGGTAGAGGCTTCAGGAACACTGACCGAAGCTCCGTCCTCAACGTGACCCATGGCACACGGGAAGAGCTCGCTGACCCGCAGCACCTCTCTGGAGCTACGCTACCACCTCTCAAGAGCACCTCTCAAGAGGCATCCCGCCACCCCTGCCCGCCTCAGGTGTGTTTGGGGTCCCCTCCATCCCTCCCCGCTGCCCGGAACCTGCGGGCGGTGCCCAGGGCCCCGCGCTGGCAGCGGCCACTTCCCGCGGGCTGCGCCAACGCTGCCCGAGGGGGGGAGCGGTTGCGGAGACGCCCTGAGCCAACCGCCCCCGGAGGGTGAGGGGGACTGCGGTCGCTAGGGAAGAGGCCTCGGTGCCGTTTCGCAGCCCTCCGCCGCTTACTCCCGCCGCCACCCGGTTTCCTTCCGCCGCTGGTCCCCACCCGCCGCTCCGGAGAGCGATGGTTTCTCCGGGAAGCACCGGGTCTGCTGCCGCCGCTTCCTCTCTTCCGCGTCACACTCGTACTGGGCCACCGCGACGACCGTTAAGGTGAGGCCGGGAGGGTCCGGGTGCTGCCGGTGGGGCGGTAAGGTGGCGGGGACGAGCTGTGGAAAATGAACGTTGGGAGACGCGTTCGAGCCGGCGACTGCTAGCGGCAGCCGTTGGGGCAGCTGCTGCTGAGGGATAGCGATGGCGTCGTCTCTTCGTAGGGAGGGCGAGAGCTTTTAATGCTCCTTACGCCCTTAGAGCCTAGGGCGGAATGCTGCTTTAGAACAGAGATCAGCTTTCTGGGGACAGAAATAAAGAGTATTTATTTTTTAATTAAATCTCCTGAGTGCTGTGCTCGCTGGAGAGCTGAGCGTGTCGGCCGAGCTTGATTCTCCCCACACGGCCAAGCTTAGGGCAAGGAGTGGCGGCCAGGTTGTTTTCCAGTCACAGCATTGTGTGGTTAAAGCTGAAAGGGACTGCCTGTAGGTTTCCCCCATAAATCTCTCCCACCCAACCTAAAAGACAAATGCAGTCTGCCCTGGTTCATGTTATAAAATCTTAAGAGCCTGCTCCTCAGCTCTGTGTGATGGAAACATTAGCAGGCTCAGCAACAGGCAAATTAAATGTCGATGGTAGCAATATAATGGACCAAAGTGTGGCCATTCCTCTGTGTTGTTCAGACCCTAGCACAGCCTGAGTGCTACAGGTGAAGATGGCTTTTTCTGAGCAGTTTTTTTCTAGGGAGAGAAGCAGAAGAGGCATGAGTTGGTTGCTTTCCCTTTTTGCTTAAAGGAGTAGGCAGCAGACTTGAGCTTTCAGGTACAACAGACCTGTAGTACATTTTGGGTAAAATTAAATGCATAAAAGTAAATGGAGGTCAGGCAGAACTTATTGGTATCAACAGAAAAATAGCTTGCATGATTTTCACCTAGCTTTAAGGTGTTTTTAAATAATGGAAAACTAGGCAAGGAAGAAACCCATCATCATACAAAATAGCAACTACTTATCACTGTCAGGTGCCAAGTATACGCACTTCAGAGTTTGTTCAGGCCAACTGAGTTGTGTTTCTCCTTCTCCTGCTACTTAATATTGCACACATTTATTGTCCACCCATCTGTATATCCATATGGTGTTCTTTCATAGGCTTAACAACAGCTTTCAAAACCTTACTTTCTTCTTATAGTTTCCTTCTTGCAGGTGCATGTATCAAGAAGGGATCCCAGACAAAAGCTGTCTCTTTGAAGACTGCAATTCAAGATTAACTTCTGTCTTATTTTAGTGAATTTTTTATTTAGGAGTCTGTCTTTCATTTGTTTGTATTTTCTACTTCTCTTTTTTCCTTCTTCATTAGGGAAATACATTGATGAAAGGAAACAGAAATGTGTAAGACGTGTTTTCTGTGAACTTTCATGTTAAACTAGTACATGTTTTAAAAAGTCCTGGTTTTACTGTATTTACAGTATTTATTTTTCTCCTTAGTATCCAATAGCCAACATGTCCAGCAAAAAGGCAAAGACAAAGACCACCAAGAAGCGCCCTCAGCGTGCCACCTCCAATGTATTTGCGATGTTTGATCAGTCGCAGATTCAGGAGTTCAAGGAGGCCTTCAACATGATTGACCAGAACAGGGATGGCTTCATTGACAAAGAGGACTTGCACGACATGCTCGCCTCCCTTGGTAATGTCACTTTTCTGTTTGTGGTTAACAAGCAAATTTGTGCAGTTAGAATTAGAATAACGGAGTCTGGGATATGCTATTCAGGTTACTTTTAGTTTGAAAGCTAAACCAACTATGAATCCTTTTATTTGTAGGAAAGAATCCAACAGATGAATACCTAGATGCCATGATGAACGAGGCTCCAGGCCCTATAAATTTCACAATGTTCCTCACAATGTTTGGTGAGAAGTTAAATGGCACCGACCCGGAAGACGTCATCAGGAATGCTTTTGCTTGCTTCGATGAAGAAGCAACAGGTACGTAGGTTACACTCAGACACTTGGGGGCAGGGGTGGAGGGAGATGGTACTTTTGTGTTGTTTATTTGGGTTTCGAAACAGTATGCTGAGTTTTGCACCTTTATAAATGAAGTATGACACAGTAATTCTAGATGGCACATTCTACCAAGTAGTAAGAATTTGACTTTTCCTGAGTGAGAGTAAAAACTGTCTGGCTGTTCTGTGTGAGTATTGAGGACTACTAGTAATGCTGTTCTGTATTTGAAGAAAAGTATTTTAACCTGACAGCATGTATGTTCTTCTGAGTGCAAAATAAGATAAAGTTTGCTCTAAGGAGATGAGGAATTCAAATTGGAAATATATGATTTTTCTACGGCATTAAAAGGTAACAGATGTGAAATCTGATTTCAGATGGGGAGAAAGGAAAAGGCAGAGCTGTTTTACTGTATCACACTTAAAATGTTGCACCTGTAATCTAGAGGGTAGAGGTTATTTATTATTCATAGAGGCTAAGATTCTGGAGAAGTGTGTAGCAAGTGGGGGTGAATCCTTAGGGCAGTTCTGTGGAATCACAGGATATCAGTGCTTTGACATGCTGTGAACTTGTTATACTAGTGCGTGCCAAAATTACACAGCGTCTGTACTAGAGATGTCACCACACCTATAACTTTCCTCACAACTGTCCACAGTATTTCAGTATAACCTGTAGATACGTGCTCTGAACCTTTCAAAGCATATTATTCCATTTCAAACAGCTATTTTCAGTCTGTGTATTTTTAGCACCTTTTGCCTTTTCAAAAAGTGTCCCCTTCCTGCTGAGGTGTAGGTAAACAGGCTTTCTGTTGGTAAGGCCTTTTCAAATGTTAATTGACTTCCTCCCCGTCAAGGGAAATCTCTTTACCATCTCCTAGAGAAGGAAGCTTTGTTAATAGGTTAATTATTTTCTCTCCACAGGTAGTCTGACTCACTGTGCTACAGGGTTTTTTTGTGTGCACCAAAACAAGAGCCTGTGAATTACGATATAAAGAAAATTATTGTGTTAACAGTTCTTTTGAACAGTAACTTTCTACATCTATGTAAATAATAAGTTACTAGTTCAGGCCCCCATGTACTGATAAGATTGATCTTATTATCTTTCAACTCTGTGTGATAAATGTTTTAGTCTAGTCCTAGGATGATTTGAAGATAATGGTTCCACCGTTTCTTTTGTGTCTTACACCATCCTGAAATGTTAACTAGAAAACATGTTAGATAGTTATGCTGTTTTATTGATTTTCGATTCATAGCAGTCAAAATACAGTCTTCAAAATAACATGATGTATTTGTAGAACCCATGTCATGTTTGCCTTTTATTCATTTTATTCTCAGAGTTGCCTTCTGATAAGTTTGTTCCTTTTAAACATAAACAAAAGGGTTTCCATTTATGTCAGACCTTTTTGGTTATGTTTTTCCACTTCATACTCTCCATGAGAGTGTGTGTGTTACTGGCCTGATTTTCTAGCTCTACCTCAGTGTAGTTCTTTTGAAAGAGTATAATACAAATCAGATCCTCTTGATGAGGATACGGCAGTTGTACTTGCTGGTTTTTCCTTACATTTCCTATATTGCAAATCTAGTTGAGTATATTGCTTTAGCATTACTATCGTGTATGAAATTATGAAATTATTCTATAGTATTATAGTATATAATAACTATAATTTATAACTATAAAAAGTTGTATCTGTCTGCATTTGTTATGTCTGATCTTTGATCTTGCATTGTCATCTGTTTTGTGCTTCCTGAATCTTAAATTTTGTTTCGTTAATTTGTTACTCCCCATCTGCACCGAAGCTGTGTGTGAGGGAGAGTGGGTTTGCTGTTTGCCTTACAATTTGGTGCTGCTAAAAGTTTTAGTGTATTCCTAGTCGAGCAACCTAGTTCAGTGTTTAAACACCTAGCTGCTCAAACAGGAGCAATCTGTCTTCTTGAGGCTAAACTTGGAGCACCAAAGGCTTTGCATTCTTTAAATACTAATCCTTTTGTCATCTCTCAGCACTTGGTCTCTGCAGGACTGCAGAAACAGAGAACCTAATCTGTCTCGCTGCTTTCGCCCCTTCTTTACGCACATCTGCTAAGAGACAACTCTGGAGTTTGACCTGATAAAGATGAGCCTGGCTAATTGAACATTCTCTGAATTTTTGAAGTAGAACATGGCTGTTAGCCTTCTTCATCTGGAGTCAGCAGTCAGGGGTTTGCCTACACTGGGATATGATTGCTGATTTAATTAGCATATTTTTAAACACGTTTTTCCCTTCCCTGCAGCATACACCAACCCCCTGATAATTTGCTACATTCACTGACTGCCTTTCAGTACCGATTCCTTCTTTGGTTTTGTCTCTCGAATGAATTCTGTTTGCTTAAGTAATTTAACTCTCTTCCAAAACAGCTGCTTTTTTTTTTTTTTTTTTTTTTTTTAATCACAATCTGAATCTACATCAGTTGATGTGGGTGTCTACATACGATTTCCAGCTGTTCTGCACAGTTTACACATTCTTTTTTGGAACTTACTTCTACCTCCTCTATTCCGTTACTGATATTTCTCCAACTGAAGTTCAATAACCAATTTCTTTATCAAATGAAGCAACTATTGTGCATTTAAAAGCACAGTTGGTCTTATTTCAACATTAATTGGTTTCTGCATTCTTCTGTCTAGTGTTTGCTACGTGCATTCCTTTTTTCATCTCAAAACTTTCCTGGAATTGTTTGGCAACTGGTGGTTCTACCCATCTATTGAAATTGAATTAACAGGACATACTTAGCAACCGCTTTCTTCCAAAATCATCTGCTAATATTTTAGCATAAGTAACTTGATATATCATACCTTTTTCTTTACTAGCTTCTCTGCCTCTACATCTCCACAAGTAAACATTCTTCCTCCCTTCTGAGTTAACTTGCTCAATCCTGTCTGAAAGTCTTTTCTGTTATAAACTCTGTCCCTGGACACTTGCCAGAAGCTCTGTATCCACGTAGACCGCCTCCAGTAACAGTATTGTGTAGAGTGAAGAGCCAACCAATGGTTATTTGGTCCCCAGAGGAAACTAGTTTATAGAGGATACGCAAATATATCTAATTAAGTCAAGAAAAATATAACTGAATTAAGAGAACAGCTTGTGTAATGAAGACTAGCAGTGGCAGGAACTTGTTTTTCCACTTTCAGCTGTTAAAGATCAGTGGGTAGAAATAGGTGTTTACTGGATCACAGCAGATAGGCCCTCTTTTCAAAAATCTGTATTAATTGCATTAAATGTCCCTCTCCTCCCCTTTGCATTCAAGGAGTTTCTTTAGAATCCAGTAAGAAAGTATTTTGGGCTCTTGGTGCAAACACATATTACCCACTGTATTAGTTAATTGTGTGTCTGCCAGTATGTCTGTTCTACTGCTTTTGAAGGCTTGGCTAAGAAACAGCTTCCCTTTTGTGTTTCTTTCTAGGGTTCATCCAAGAAGACTACCTTCGAGAGCTGCTCACCACAATGGGAGACAGGTTCACGGATGAGGAGGTAGATGAGCTGTACAGGGAGGCACCCATCGACAAAAAGGGGAACTTCAACTACATCGAGTTCACACGCATCCTGAAACACGGAGCAAAAGACAAGGATGACTGAGCAGATCCTCAGATAACTGCAGATAGCTTTCCCCCCTCCCCCTCTCTCTTCCCCCCCATTAGTTTTATTTCTCAGGATCTGTTTTCTCTTTTTTCCGGTTGGGACCTTTTGCATACAGTTTTAGCATTCCATCTTTTTCACTCTGTGGACTCTGGGCCTGCTTAGGCACATCTGCACTTTTGTCGTAAGACTGTACGTGGACAGGACATCTTGCAGTGATAGAGGTTTAGGGACAAAGATCAGTGAGTTTACAGGCCCAGGTAAATATGTCAGTGCTACTCACCCGTGGTAGATTCATTTCACAGTTTTGATGGTAGCTTTTCAAATAAAACACTGCTATATTAAGCACATCATTAAAATTTTCATGCTAGAAGTGGACTGTTTAATCATCTGTAAATATTTTTGCAACTATATGCAGTCGTGTTGTTACCTATTTTTGCCTTAAAAATGAAGCATAAGTCACTTAAGTATACTGATGTTTGTACTTCAGCAACTTCACTTACTACTGTGAGCACATATAATGAAGAAACCCTGTCCTTCAAATTTTATTACACTGTAAATTAATAATTTCTGTCCGGGACTTGCACATTAAACATTCTAAATCCTATGGATGTAATCGATGGGGTATTTTACCACCTTGGCGCCTCCCTTTCTTGACACTGAGCACAATATAAATACTGCTATTAAAAACTTCTGTAGTAAATCCTGGTGTTGTCTTAAAAAAGATACCATATACGAGTAGAATGCTTGAGTGATGCCTCTTACCAGATCTGCAGGACTAACAATATAGATTTCATTACATTTTGTTGCAGCCTCTTACTTTTTTTTTCTTTCTTTTCTCTTCCTGTCTTTTTTCAAAGCACGAGGATGGGTCTGGATGAAGAAGAGAGGTGTGCTTTCTCTGTCTGAAAATTACATTATTGCTTTCCAACTGAAACAATGTAGACTATACTTTTAAGAGCTTCTGCTGAGTGTGGTGCTTTGGGTGTGGGAGAAGGAGGCATTCCTTTTTGTTCTATTTCTCATGATTATATCCTCCAGTTCCTGTGGTAGGGATGTGTAGCAGATAGGCTCCAGTACTCTGAAGCAACTTTGCCATGATCAGAATACTTGTGGTTTTGGTTTTTTGGCCTTGAGAGAAAGGGTGATCAGCGCTGCTTCTGTCACTTCGAGGAATTACATTGTTATCCCTTCAGGATAAATGTCACTTGGAGAGAGTGCTGATGTTTCTTGCTAGGCTGCTTTTCTGAATTGAACTTGTATTAAACTTCGTTAGAGGGCAGTGGTTATTTGTTTTAGAAACACACTGTTCTTCCATGAGTAACCTACGAGGGCTGTCGTCTTTTGAGGACAGTGCTGCAGAAGTCGTTCACTGGTACCAGTAAGAAAAAGCTGTGCAGTTTCTGTTCGAAAGCCTGGGCCTGGCTTTGCTCCCCAGGGAGCCTGCCTGGGGCTAGAGGCCAGTTCCCAGCGCCATCGGTAGGTGGCATCGCAGCTCCCGGCGCTGGCTTGGCTGAAGGGTAAAAGGCTTCCAGCACAAGTTTGTTGTTGACTTCCGAAGAGCTCGCTTGTTGCCGTGAGGAGATGAAAAAGAGCAGTTCAGTTCCCACAGAAGTTCCGCTTCTACCACAACAAGGACTAGGGCTGTCGGGAGTTTTCAAATTGCAGCTTTTGTATGGCACTAATCGAATTCATTTATTACAGAAGTGAGTAAAAAGAGGTTATCTGCCAGCTGCTGTTACAGTCATGGATGTACAAATGCACGTGGTGTTTGAAAAAGATTGGGTTTCAAAGGAACGTAAGGCCTTCCTTGTAACTCAAACCAGATACACTCTCGTGCATTTAATTTCTCAGCATCTCTGTAAGCACCCTTCTTGTTCTGTGAGATCAGCTTTGAAAAACTACCCTTTCCCCAGTCAAATTTATATGTTTGCATAACTTTGTTTACATACGAAAGACTAAAACCCGTGATACAAACTAAACTGTTGATGCTCGGAGTGAGGCAGCTGGTATTTATCTACAGCAATAAAAGCCAGTTGTTAAAACCCCAGTTCTCGCTTCTGGGCCAGGGCAATGATGTTGCCATATAGCAACGCCTATATGCCGTTTGGTCGTATGATGATGAACGGTAATTCATTAATGCTATTGTTCTTCCCCTTGCCTTGGGGACAATCTTTGTTTTACTCTCCCAAGTTTAGTGGCATTTAATGCTTATAAACACATGTCAGGGAGACTGATAAAAACTGACCTCTGGTAGGTAATTCAGAGGCCTAGGATTTCTCTTGCAAAGATTTTAAACCCCCACTCACCTCTGATGCAGAAGGTGCCTTGAAGTCTGTGTCTGCCTGGAACCAGTAACACTGGTTTTAAAGACTAATTGCAGTTCTCACTCCTGGCAAAACCCTAAGAGTCACGCAGTCTCCAAGTGTTCTCATTGAAGTGGGTCAGCAGAACGTGAAGGCGGCTGTGGGGGGATGCCTTTCTCTTTTTATTATTATTAATTCAGTTGTTTTGTAGCTAGGCCACTTGAGTGGAGGGCTGGAACAATGTGGCCTTCAATCCTCTCAGCTAGAAGAGAGAACTAAAAGTAGGTCTGCAGCATTCAGGCTGAATGTTAAACCACTGAACAATTGAAGGAGGGAGGGTGGAACCATCACAAGCGGCTGTGTTTCTAATTGTGCTTCTTTTTCCCTTTTGTTTTTTGGGGTTTTTTTTGGCAAATGAAGGATCTTGGGCAATGATCCCAGCAGAAGGGATTAAAGCGATCAATTCTACCTGAAGAAAGACTCTTTCCTGCTCTTCAAGGTGAAGTTCCGAAAAGCTGTGATTCACAAGTGGGGCTGGTATGTTTGTTTCCTGTGGTTGCAGAGGCAACAGAGCTGAACCCTAAATGAGTTTTAGCTTATAAACCGTTTCCTCTCCAGGGCTGTTCGTAAACGTTTTCCTCTCTAGGGCTATTTGTGAGAAGCAGTGCCTGGGAGTCACCAGGGAACTGTCTCACGCATCCTGTATCTCGCCTGACCGCCCCCCCCCCCCCCCCCCCCCCCCCGGCGGGCGAGATCCGGGAAGAGGGCGCCGTCGGTCTCCTCGGCTTTTTTGTGTGTGGGGGGGGTGGTGTGGGCGG
>WYDI02031851.1:65776-119254 GCA_009867235.2 Psittacus erithacus | reverse complement strand
GGGGTTTTTGTCAAACTTTTTCTCCCTCGGGCTTTTTTTGGGAAGCAGTGGCCGGGGCGCCCCAGGGGAACTTTTTCCCCCTCCTGTTTTCCCCCCGCCCCCCCCCCCCCCCCCCCCAGCTGTCAGTGTAGGTCATAACAGGCAAAGGTTGTCCCTGCCTTTCCTCTGCTTTAATGGGGTGTGCTGTGAGCTGCCATGGCTCAGCACCTGGTTATCCTTGAGCAACTCATCCATTTCCACCCTAGGGGCAGTCATTTTGTAAGATGTACTGTTCCTGCTTGTGAGTTAGAGCCCAAACTCACATAGAAAGAGCAGTGGTGACTCCTTACCTCCACCTCAGTACTTCTTGTTGATGAGATTCAGCAGATCCTTACTCGGAGCGCTTGCTTTAATAGTTACTAATTTTAGTGCCTAACTCCCCTAGATGGGGAGAGAGCAGCATCTGTCAATCTGGCAGACATGCCTCACTGCGAATAGTACCAATGATGCCAAGCATTCTTCCCTGTCACCCAGATACCAAGTAGGGGGTATTTAATATGATGATATCCAAATGTCAAATAAAATGATGCTTGGTCTAAAAAATGTGAGTGTCTTATGAGAATTCTTATCACCAGGGTAGTGGTGTCTAAATGCTAGGCACTTGGTATGACCTTTGTGGACTGTTTGCAGGCATGGTTTATATTGCAATTCAAACAACGTTAGCTAATTGCTGACTCATCGCTAGTTCCACTCTATGGATCCTGTTGCCGAAGTATAAAACTTGTTTCAGCAGCACTCATTAGCTGTGGAAGACAAACCTAACTAGAGTTCCTCTGTAATCACCATGAGATCAGAGGTCTCATGTAACCTGAGTGTTTAAGAATGTAAAAAAGCATCCACACAACTTTAACAGGGATGCATACCAGTCCCAGCAGGCTTCTTTCAGTGAGGAGGCAGGAGTTGCAAATTAAAGATACTTGCAGCTGGAAACTTCCTTTTCAAATAACTGCAGGTCACAGTGACATTGGAAATGGTTGCAAAAAGCTTGTGTGAGACCACAATCATTGCATGCCGCTGCCCCCCCCCACATATATACAAGGTTTCCTGAGCTTCAAAGCCACAGGGCTGGAGTCAGCTAAAAGGGGAGTTGACAAGTTTAATGTTAGAAAGATAAGCTTGTGAACTTTGTGGTACATTTTTGGAAGAGAATTAAATGGAACAAAATTACTTATAGTTGGTTCTTGCCTGTTTCTGTTACTGATTCAGGGGATAAGGTATTGTATATGTATTAGAACCTGAGACACATGTTGTGCAAAACATCAGTGATGACAGTTATTGCTATCCTGTTGGCAAACAGGGGAACTTGGCCATGAATCTAAACCCTTCAACTTTGCCTGCCCCCTCCTCTGCTAATTAAAAAAAGGTAGCAATGTAATTCTCAGTTATCAGAAGTCATTTCTTCCAGACTTTCTGTTTGTTTTTTTTTTAACTAATTCAACATAATCTCACAATTTAACTTGTTTCTCTGCTGTAAGAGGTGTTGAGTACACACACTGCATTTTTCTCACCAGTGTTTGTTATTGTTGCTTTTTAGCATGTACATTGCCTCTTTACATAGGTGGGGCAGAGAACAGCAGCACTGTTACAGCTATATTTGAGGAAGTCCTACTACAGGGTAGACCTACGGCAAAGAAGTCATCAAACTTGAGTGAAATGGTGAGGAATATACTGCAAAAACGCCAAACTCTGATTCACTTACTGGAAGATTATTGTAGGCCACCTGAACTGCAAGGAGGAGGATAAACTGTTGCTGTGGAGTGCTAGTTACAACTGTGTGATTACCAGAAATTACCTGGTAGCAACTAGAGCCAAATTTGGAGGCAAGTTACAGTGTGGATGGATGGGCCAGCCATCAGAAGACAGGGATGAGGCCTGTAGGAAGTACTTGAGTGTACTCTGCTCCTGTTGCAATGCATGCAGCCTGCGGCCCCTGACATTTTCTACCCCAAGCTCCAGACACAGAATTTTGGTAACTGAAGAGCCATCTAAACTGATGAGTATTAAAATACCAGAAAGGGAGAGAAGATAAGGGCTGAGGCACTGAAGTATTTTCTAGTGCAGCTGATCAGAGACATGACTCTCTACTGAGATCCCAGTAGTCTGCCTTCTACAGGGGCTGGACACCAATGTCTAGGCAACTCTTAAGGTAGCTCCTGACTTCAGCAATGCACAATAACTCTTCCAGGGTTGTTTTATAAGTGATGTTTTACCCACTCCCCTTCTCATCCCCCTTTCCTCCTGTCCTTTATGCAAGCACTCAAATGCCTTCCACATGTCTGGGGG
This sequence comes from Psittacus erithacus, assembly GCA_009867235.2. Lineage (NCBI taxonomy): Eukaryota > Metazoa > Chordata > Aves > Psittaciformes > Psittacidae > Psittacus > Psittacus erithacus. The sequence goes on along the minus strand of WYDI02031851.1, from coordinate 116,932 downwards.
CCTGCATCTAACCCCTTCTATTATAAGCTTTACACATGCCTAAGGGTTGAGGCCCTGAAGTGAGAAAGGCATTCCCTTCCCCGCTTTGTATACCACACCTTGGGCCTCACCTTGAGATAAGATTCAAAGCAGTTAATAAGCTGTAAGGCAGGCTTTGCAAATTTTGATGAGTAAAAATTCAAGCACTTCCAGGATTAAGGAGCAATTCAGTATCTGCTTTGAAAATGCTAGCCGTATCTAAATGGGACATCAGTACCCCAGAGATTTCAGGCTCTTGGCTCAAACCAGATTCTTGTGCTCATCACTAGATGCAGGGCAATAGGGCAGCACATGACAAAACTGTCAGCTGAGGGCAGTAGGTAAGGAGGCTAGGAAAATAGGAGACTGTTTTGGCTGATATTCTTACTGGCAACACCTGGAAGATCTTACCCTATGTCAGGATTTCAGGGCTGGCAATTGTGCCTCTTCCACCACTAATCTCAAGTACTGCTATGAAAGAGCAAATGTCAAACAAAGGGGTGCTGGCTGCTTATTTTCACAACCACTTTCCAGACTTTACACATATGTGACTGATTCTGGATTATTCTTACCCATAACAGATTTAGTGCTCACACACACCCTTTGCAGGAATGTTTTTGTTACCTACTGGTGGTTTTGAAAGTGACTATAAAAGCAAGGAAAGTATTTGGGAGATGCTGTTATTATGAACAGGTTAGGGTGTGTTTATTTTAGTTATTTCTTCATATCCAATCCCTCCACGCCTCCCTTAAGCCTATTCACAAGCTTTCCTTTTACAAGAGCATTGTATTGAATTCAGTGACGCTCACTTAAAAAAAGTAATTTCAGCAACATTATGTGAGTTTCCAATATTTACTTTTACATACCAGTAGTAATTCTGGCTCATTTCCTGACTGCTCTTCTTAGTTTTCTTTTGGTCTTTCATCTGTTTATTTTTTTAGCTTTTGTGTTTTTTTAAAGGTACAGTTTCCTTGAGTTTCAGCCTCTAATCAATATTACATTAGTGACTTTCCTATACAGTTTGCCCCACTTTATTTCTGTGGCAGTTGAAATGTTCATCTGGTGAATTTCCTTGCATTTCTCTGCTATATGCAGCTGATGTCAGACACCTGTAATATCTGGGCATGTCCTTACATGGCCCACAAAGGTTTGTTTCAGGCTTTTTTTTTTTACCTCCCAGAAGCTGTGGAGAAAAGGACAGCAAAAAATCTGTTTAGAACAGAAGTTGGCTAGGGGTAGGGAGCAAGAAGTTTTATCCCTGGAAATAAAAGCAATGTGGCATGAAGTTATTTCTAATATGGGTTCCTTTTAATGAATCTTAGCCACTTAGGTGATTGAAGACGTTAAACTGGCCTTTCCCTAAAGTAAGTAATTAACTTTCAACACAGAAAATTAAATTGCTTAATATTATTACACAGCTATCTGAACAATACTTCTACTGTCTTGTTGCTTTTATTGCTTTTTTGCTCCCGGCATTTGTATGTAATCATCCAGACACCATGAGACATATTGAGTAAATAAATTGGGGCCCTTTGCACAGTACAATCTTGTTTTATATAATCTTATACAGTATGCTATTTCCATAGCCAAGTAATAAATAAGAGCAGAGTTAAGAAAGAAACTTCGGGCAAAGCCAGTCTGTCCTATAATGCATAGTCAAAAGTAGTGTGGACTCCTAAAATAAGCTATGTCTTTATTGAGAGAGAGAGATTCCTGAGCTGACTTCAGTGGGAATTTTGCTATTAGGCTGACATATTTCCTACTACTACACTGCGAAAAGCTGTCTGAAGAGCAACTTCTGTGCCAGTGCTCACAATGCTCCCAGGGCTCCAGACAGGTGAGTAGGTCTCTCTCTCAGTGTTTGTACAGTGTCTAGCAAAACAGGCAGTGGTTGTGTGCATGTGAAATTATAATGTCTTAAGGCATTTTCATAATACAAGTAATAAGCACTTTTCCAGTGGAGGTGACAAAAGCTCTTTTTGAACAGCTTTCGCTGGGCCCTCTCTAATTTATCAGAACATCATTTTCACCTCTGGCTTTGGCTAGGCTGATTTAGCAGCTTTCTGTTAGCAGTGTTCTAGATAACAAGTGGCAAACAGAGTATTCCAAGGCTGCCTCATCCTTTCTTATCCCACAGCCTAATGACAAAAGGAGACAATTGTGCCTTGTTTGCTAACTACACGCTGTGCTTTATCTTGCATTTTGGCTTATGTTGTCACCAAGTTGCTAATTACCATTCTGTAACACAGTCTGCACAGCGCCTCCATGCACCTCTTGGATGCATTACCTGGGCATGGTATCGCAAAAGAGCAAACACAAGCATTGGAACCTGTCGATAACTTGTTTAAAGGAAAGTTGTTCCTTTTGCCAGTCAATGCATCATCATATCTCCAGGCCACTAAATAAACACTATTACGCATCATCTGGGCACCACATGGTCTGCACGCTTCTGACTAGAGCTGAGTTACGCACATCCAGTTGAGCCCTCCGAGCAGTCAGGTGAGATTGCTAGCTTCCAGCCTCAGTAGTGATCTGCTTTAGCAGCAGTAAGACTTCCACACCGCTGTGTTGTGAGAATCAGGAAAATCCTCTTGTAAAGTATCAGAAGGATTTTATTCCCTTATGGAAGTGCTGGAATTTCTGCTGACCCTCCCAGACACAGACGAATAAGTAAGCCAGCTGTTCCACGTCAGTCATGCTGCACAGCCTACAGCTCTGCAGCTTTAATGCCCCCTCAGAGAACTTGTCTTGTATTTGGATGTCTGAAACTGTGCCTTAAATGAGCTCATCTTATGCAGCTTTTAATTTGTCTTGCAAAAGAAGTCTATTCTATGTTGGAGTCTTGCTTTGGCACCATGCTTGAATGGACAGAATCAACACATGCCCTTTGCTGGAAGCGACTGGGTTAAATGTGTCAGCAGGCTAAGTTCTTCCACACAGAGAAAGAGGAAATGAAGTCTGAATCAATTCCTAGAGTAGCACAAATTAGTGAGCTACTAAGAGCCCTCAGAGAGGTTCCCAAAGAGCTTCTCACTTAACCCAGCTAATTACAACTGCAGGTGCTCATGTAAGCATGAATCACATAGGTGAAAGTAATGTCAAAGCCTCAGCAAGACTGGTTTTATAAGCCTAGGAACTGAGTTCAGTGACATTATGTTGACCTTACTGCCAAGACAGTCCTTGCCCTAGTGGCTAGCCAGAGTTAAAGCATGTTATTGCCATTTGAAACACCTGGGACTATGACAAGTTATAGTGGCCAAATCCTAGTCTACATCCATACAAGTAAATCCAGTACTCATACAAGTTTGACAGGGAAACTTTGGCTCCATGCCTGCAACTCAGTTTTTAACAAGTGAAGATCTGTTTCCATCCTAAAGTGTTTGAAAGGAACTTCTGTTTTTGAGAACATGAGATAACTAAGGTAACAAATGACTTCATCATCTACCAATGTCCTATAAGCATGGGTGCACAGGTTTTGCAAAAAACTTCCAGGTTTCAATCCATCCTGAACTTGGGCTTCTTCACAGAGTGAACTGTACTTTTACCGTCCTAATTGCTTACATGACTGATGTCTGAAGTGGCCTTTTATTATCTTTACTTTTTTTTTCTCTAGAAGATACATACAAGAGCTAATGTTCTAGGCTGAGCTTAACAGCTTCATTGTTATTTCCAACCTAAAGCCATATGTGGTCTACAGTGTGATGATGTCTTTGGGACTCACTTGTGTCTCACTCCTTCACAGCCTGATTCCAGTGATCACATGCTTAACATGTTTAGCAAAGGTGGACAGCACTGAATTAAGCACAAGCACAGTGGCAACTAGTGCAGAATCATGTCTGATAAGATTCATGCCTTTTGCATTCCAGCTCAGTATGCAGAGCTTACATACAGCAAGTAGAGACCTGCGTGCAATTTCCTTTTGAGCTTAAGAAAACTGAAGCTGTTCTAGACTGAGACCTTTTTCTGCTTTTCCTGTTGAAGCTGGACTTCTAAAGGAGAGTCAGATTCATTGAAGGACAAGGAAAGACAGAAGGAGACAGCATGTGTGCCTGGCTCTGTAAGTCAAATCTGAAGCACTTGACAACAGGCTTCTTCAATGTGAGGCCCAATACACTTATGCATTTTGGTAAGGCAAAAAATTCCTCAGAAGAAGCCAGGCCTGCCTTTTCTCCTAGGAAGTGTTCTTCTTACTGAACTGTAAAACTGGGTTCAGTATTTTCTTTTTTCCACCTCCTTTTATATTTTGTACATACCCTTATTATTGGTGTTTCTTTTTGCCCATTTAAGAGGTTTCCATTCCTAGTATGATAGTTGACATCAGTCTCATTTTTGTATACAAAATTTTACCTTTTTATTGGATATAGTACTGGTGAACTGCAGACACAAACTGGGTGATGGGACTTCATATGCTGCATTAGCTGTAATGCCAATTCCTAATATAGGGTCTGAGTTATTAAGGATTATTGCATTTATATTTTTTTCTTAATAGAACAACTGTTGTATCTGGATTTAATGGAAACTCAAGAGTTAAGCTGCTGGTTTCCTGATTTCCTGTTGATTAGGTTTGGGCACTGTGTTCTGCAAGGACATAGCTAAGAGAAAGAGTTTGTCTACACTCTCCAGTTCCACTTGGGTCTAAACTTCTAGCTGGTGAATTTCTGTAGGTTTTGAGAACACATAGGCAATGGGGCTCTTGTCTGCCCTTCATCTACAGGCTTTTCCACTGCACATCCTGTGAAGCACAAGTATAACCTCCATTACAGCTATAACTAATTGCTGATGGGGCTGCGGTGTGTGCAGGCAAGGAATGAACTCCTTCACTACGTAACTCAGGAAGCAACTGCACATCAAAATTCCCCCTGCTGGGGAAAGGTCACAGGACAAATCTGGGCCTGCCATTTCTGATGAAACAACTGCAATGTACAACTTCTATGCATCCTCTCTCTTGACCTGCTCCCTCTTTAACAGTCTTTAAATACTCAACAGAAAGATGGGCATACATAAAAGCCCTACATAGCAGGTATAGCCTAGGCCTATGACATGTGGAAAATCGTGGAAGAGCTCCTTGGGTTCCTAGAATGATCTTCAGTGCCAAAGCACCCAAAGCAATGTTTCAAGTTTTAAGCCAAATTTAGAGGTTTAGCATTTGCCAAACCTAAGTAACTGTAGAAGGTAGGGGGAGAAAGGGTGGTACACAGGAACATACCAAATCCGCGCTACACATTAGGACTGCTCCTGCTTAGGTTCCTGCCCGACCCTACCCTCAAACACCAGTCTTGCCAATTTTTAGCTCCCTCTCAGCAGAGCTGTTATGCCACAGTCCAAGCATGCCAACAAACAGACCTCCCCGCCTTTAAATAATGCTACTTTTCCACGCATGGATTTTTCCCTGCCCTCAGCTCCCAGCCAGACTGGGTCTCTGGTGCAGGATTAATTTGATGGAAGAGCACCTTCAATACACTCCTGCTGTTTTTGCTTACCATAATGGGGAATGACAGCATAATGGTCAAGCACTGGGAAAAAGGGAGTGTACAAGTGCCTGCATGAGTGAAGTCATGCATTTACACTCTTCCATTTTCTCCAGATGTAGTGCTTAGGGTTTGTAACATTGCAGCAAGCTGTGTAGCTCTGTCAATGTTTTAAAGCATACTGTGGGAGGATTCATCTGTCCCTACCCCAGATCTGGCAGAAGTAGCATGGGTATGGCAAGTCATGAAAGTGAACTGGCTCTGGCTGCACATCTGTGGTCCCATCAGTGGCAAGGCATTGATCCAGTGGCTCATTCTCTGATATGCGTAAGTTATGCAACAAGCCTGTTTGTTTGCAACTCTCCTTTTAAATTGTCTGGAATTGAGCCTATTCCACACTCCAGATAGGTCCATTTTCAGGTGTCTGACCCAGACAACCCTTTGCATATCTGCTGCATCCCAAGACATCCTGCTCTTAGCTTTGGGGCTATGCAAGTCAGCACATTCCCCTTCTCCTGGCACATTTCTGTACAAGCCTGCCTCTTCTCAGCTTTCTAAGCCAATTTCAGCAATGTCAGCCTGTGCTGTGTTCCACACCTTTCTAGTCCCGATTTCTATCTAAGCTCTGTGAATCCAAGACCAGCACAAGACAATCTGTTCACAGCTCCTGATCCAGTCAGAATATACTCAACTGAAATACTTTTGGTCCAAGCTGACATGATTGCAGAGGAGAAGGAATTAGGACCAAACATCACCATCTGATTCAATCTTTCTGGGCTGCCATAGAAGAGAAATCATGGTACTAAAAGGGAATCACTATGGACTAAAGGAAGCAAGAATCCTAACAGGGAAAATGCCTGCATAACTAGTATATAAGCAGTAATTAGTACATAAGATGGTACCAAGTTCAAAACACACAATAACTATCAAAAGAAAAGAAAGCATTAGTAATGGTGTTATTAATTACCTAGTGAAAAAGATTAATGAAGATTAAAATTTCAACTGTATTTGGTGAAAAACCTAGGAAGATGAAACAATGGTGCTTTCATGATTCACTCGCTGAAAAAGGAGCTTTTGAGATTTAACAGGAAGCAGTTGGACTGTCAACATGAAAGGAGTGATTGATCAGAGAAGAGTGCAGAGGGGCTCCCACTACAGAGCAAGCTCAGGAAATCTGTGGGATGGGCAATAATAGTGACAACGGAGGGTCAAGACCAAATGTTATAGGGGGTTTCTTAAGTGATGAGAAGGATTAAGAACTTACTGGTATAAATTAGAAGGAGGCAGACTAGTAGTAATAGAAGTTGGGAGGAAGGGGGTAGGTGTTTGAAGGAAGGAGAGAATTTATGTTAATACAAAGGTCAAATTTATTTGCTTTGGGCTCAGGAAAAAGGCCAAAAGGAGAAAACAAACTGACTAAAGAGATGAAAATTACTGGTTTTGAAAATGGTGAATGACAGAAATCAGCGTGCTGCTGACAGCAGTGTAGAATATGGTGGCATCAGTATATCTGACAGATGAGGAAAGCTATTATCTTTGTATTTTCTACTTGAGGATCCCAAATTACTTTGCGCTGCAATTCTTTGAGGCACAGAGAAAGTTCCTGGTCTTTGAAAGAAGACACCAATAGGCCAAATATAACTGCTCACATTCATAATAGCTAGAGGAGAAAGGTTAGCAAAGGATGGAACAAGATGGTGAAATCTGGCTGAAATAGGAACAGTATGTTCAGAAAGGCACTGGCTCGTCATTTGCTGAGTGATGAGATGATGGAAAAACATACAGAACGAAGGAGCATCAGGTAGGTGAGGCCAGGAGCAGCTCTGGGAGACAAGCAAAGAATCATTCCCAGCGAGGGCAAGATAGAACTGACTGTACTGAGTGTAATCAGACTGAGACCAAAAAAAAAAAAAAAAAAACCTGAAGGAAAATTCAGATCAAACCACATTTTAGTTCTGCTGATTTGCTTCATCAAGAAGTTTACTTATTATTTCATGTAGAAATCAAGAGTTTGCATTGATTCCACCCCGCTGTAGTCAGTTTTAATAATGTAACCCCAGAACTCTGACAGCCATTTTAAAGGAAAAAGAGGAAACTTCCTGGAAACCAGAGATCTTGCTATCCATACACCTGGCACAATCCATTCAGATGTGTACAGCATATGCACAAAAAATAAAGTGAAGTGACACCATCAAGTTCAAATTTTATTGTCTTCTGTGCCCCCCTGCTTTTTCTACCTAGGAAAGAGATGTATAGGTCAAGACTCCTCTTTTCCCTCTAATGAGCACTGTTCTCTGTGTACTGCCCCTGGACAGGGGATGGAGGCTGGGAAAGCTAAAGGCAAAGGTTTGCGGGAAAGGGGGTGTTACGAACTGGAGGGTGCCAGCAGTTGAGAAGAGAGAGAGAGGTGGATGGATAAAAGAACAGCCAGTGGAGCTCATGGTTTGGCACTACAAGAGGCAACAGCCTCGATCAGCAGTGCTGCACAGGGCACAAGTCCTGTGGAGGGACCAGATGAACACAGCACATGGGCTGCAGCCAGGGCATGTAGGATGGGAACCAGCTGGAAAATTCTGCAACTGGTGAGAGGTGACAGACTCACCTGGCAAGGGGCAGCACTGCCCTGTTTCTATTCATCTCTTGCTTTGCTTTTTGAATTTTTTGAAGCCATCTGTCATCCTTACTCATGTAGATTCATTCTTACCCTGGAAGTGACCCTACAGATTTCAATACTGATACTAAATGTACAGACATAAATGTGTCATACAGAGCACTTAAAGGTAAAATGGTGACCTAAAAGTAATATGCAAGATAAATATTCGGTCCACAAAATAGCTTTCTGCATACACGTTTTGTTGTCAAAGGTTGTGCTGCAACACTAAGCAACTAAGATCAGGACTTTGGGCTGGCTGGGACTGTTTTGCTGTACTGCATGGGCTTTTACTGGCAGACAGACCGATACTACCAGTAAGGTCTTACAGCAGACAGCTTTATATAGACACTGAGTAAACTATCAGGGCTCAGGAGAAGCCAAATACTACCAGTGAAGCAAATGCTGAAGGTAGCTGAGGACCTAGATGGCAAGCAGATCCACTGGAGACAGGCAGTCAGAAATCCTCCCATATTCAAATAATATATAATCAAGTCCAGAAAACAGTAATACTGAGGTCTGAATCAGGTACTGCTTGGCAGTGTTGGTGCGCAGAGTACCCAACACAATGGAACTTCGATAGGACAGCTCCTCCTCCTTCCTCCATTGATGACCAAATATTGGACTTAATGGGCTCTGCCGGTTCCCTGCTCCCTTCCACATTCCAGATAACAAGGACCCGTCCTGAGAGATGAGAAGTTATGTAGGTAGCTATTGATGCTCTTCAGAGAAGGGAAACCAGCTAAAAAACCACACAGGAGCCGAGATTAAAACTGAAGAGTTTCTGGCTGGGTGCCCTCTGGAGGTCATAGCACTCTTGGCAAGAACATGGAAAAGACACACTATATGATAAATATGGTTTTGATTACACTTTGAAAGTCTGCCTGGGCGGAAACAGTAGCAGCAAAATAGTTTGCTACCCTCCTCCAAACTTAAAATAAGGCTTTTCTGCTTAGCCATATATTAAAATGACATTTCACTGCAAGTTCAGTCATCTCCCAAAGATGCTTTCTCTTTACTAAGAAAACTTTTGACTTGCACATTAAAACAACAATGGGTGAAAATAATCTTGATCGATCATTTATACATCACCTCCTCCTGTACCTTTTCCTTTTCTCATTACAACCATCACTTTAACAGCAGACTTGCATTTAATGTTACAGGGGCCCTTTAATGATGACTTATGAACGTGAACAGAGACAGAAATTATTTTTGCAAATAATTATAGCACAGTACTATTGCTGCAGCAAGCACTCTGTGTTAGAACATGTGCGGCAAAAGCCATATAGCTAAAATTATTTGCAGATCTCCATTTTAAACTCTGACTTCATGTACTTGATATGTCCCATTTGTGGGCTGAGTCCCAGAGAGAATTATTTTTCCTCCTTTTGTTTAAAAGTTATTTCTATCTTGAACTGGAAACATTTTGTTGCTGTCAATGTTCCTGCTGTTCTTTAATCTCGGATGTTGTGGATGACAGCCTGGAACAGAACCGTAGAATACCATTTATTTTGGTGCAAATCCCTGAACATTAGAGAAAGGGCTGGCAAAATGGGGATGCAAATACTGGACCTGGACTGTTCCCAGTTGGTCAGGATATGAGCAAAGAGTTTTCCCGTTTTATTTTCATACTCATACTGGGGTTTGAATTTCTTAGTCATTCTGTTAATACCAGCAACATGAAAAACGTGTCACTTACCAAATCATTCTGACTCACTAAGGCCTCCCCTATTATATATTTGACCAATCTCACTGGAGTCCTGTTTTCTCCTGTTTGACTCTTAAGTCACAACCTTGGCAACAGTCCAATTGCAAGATTGGGCAAACTGAATCTCCTGATAAAATTCACATGATCAGCTATAAGTATAGCTTATAGCTATACTTATACAGCTGTCAGTGTAGCTGTAAGTACATATTTGCATTTTCAAGCCAGAGAAAACAATGTATGAGGTAAATATTCATGTTACTGGACGCACTGTACAGCAAAGACCAAGGTACCAAACACAGAATTTGCTTCTTTCCACAGACACCTAGCTTAACAACTTACCAAGGTAATCTTTAATGCATCCAGCATTCCTGGGCAAAACATCTTTAATATATTACACTGACACTCTACTAAACTAGAATTCCAAACCTATGCAAACACTTTTTCCATAATATTTACTTAAAAGTTCTCCATCAAAATCTTGGTTGTGGTAGGCAGCTAATTACCATTTTAAGCAGACAAGAGTTCTTTAATAAAACCAAAGTTTTTCACATAGAACTGGAAATTAAAACAGCCACATCAAATGTGGTACCTGGGAGGCATATCTGATTAAACAGGGACCATGAGTGGCACCTTCTGATCTGGAAATGCCCTGCACCCATTATATCAGGGCACACTAAAAGAGAAGCCCTCATCTCTGTGGGCTGCTGGCATAGGTATCACATTGACAAAACTACCTTCTCTTCCATAGTCAGCTGAGGCACGGTGGTCACAAGCTTCAACTTGCACCCTGAAGGCTGCTGCCTTGAATACTGGGGAAGACCCCAGTTCAGAACAGAGTACTCAAAGGAACTAAGGTCTTGAATCTATTGCAATGCCACATGACCGAAGTCATCTCACAAACTAAACTACTGACAAGGTTCCTTTCACTGGTGGAGCTGGGTGTGCTGGGTAAAGGGGACACACATGTCAAATGGAGTGCTGCTGGATTTGTTGCTTTGGCTGGACCTCCTACATCACCACTGCATGCAAAGCATCCCACCAGGGAAGGTAACACCTTTCACATTCACCAGGCCAAACACCCAGTGTAACTCTGTAAAGCACAGCCATGCTTATAAGACCTGTCTTTCTTACATGGATTCAGCAGTTCAGGCCCTATTATTCTCTCTGCCCTCTGGCAGATGAAGAAATTTCCCCCTGTTGAAATGCCACTGTACTTTGCCCTACGCACAGATGAGAAACCGCTGACAAGACCACTACTGGTGAAGGCCAGCTCAGTGTGCCAGATGAAGGGGAAGCCCTGGCTAGGCAGGTTTCTCCCAGACCTGCTCCCTCTGCCAGGAGGTACATACCCTCCTTTTGCCAGGCTGCATGTGAGGTGTTCCCACTTGACTGTCCCAGCTCTCACAGAACAATAGACCTGCTGCAGAGCAGGAGTGGCATGCTGCTTGTAAGGTTTTGCCATGCAAAAGGCGTGGTTGTTGGTCTGTGACAGTTTCAGCCCCCGTTCCATAAGCATCTCTCCCAGAAACATCCCTCCCAAAAACATCCAGTCTTGCTGCCTACCCCCAGGAAAAATGCCCCCACTCACAGATTGATACAGAGGCCCTTCCCAAAACCGCAACTGCAGATACGACTCCTACATGCATATAGCACAAATCAAGGATGAAGGATGCTGTAGGGCCCTTTTAAGGTTTAACTGAAAACTGCATTGTCTTTGCCTTTGCCTGATGTACCAGAGCAGCATGGCTGCGCAGTCTCACTGCTCAAAAGTGCCATCAGAAGGAAGGAGACTGCTTGTGAGCCTTCATGTTAGAAACTGTGATAACTTCATATGCATAAAAATAACAAGGAGCAGCATGCAGTGCCTCCACAAAAGAGCGACTGAATTGATTAATTTTTACATGTAATTATGTATCTTAATCCTGTCCTAACTCTACTTTGCTGCTGCTGAGACAAGGAAAAAAAATCCTTCAAACTCAATTCATTAAGTCAGGCCAAAACATCAAACATACTTTTTTCAAAGCAACAGTGCAAAAAAAAGACAAGTAGATAAAGCGTGAAATATTTGTCAGCGTAAACTGAAATAAGCACTGAAAAGAGAACTGTGGAAAAATATGGTGTACTTGCTACAGTTTAGGCCACATCCTGATTTCACATCCTGATTTAATTCAGCACAAGCCTGAAACAATGCCGCTTAAATCCACTTCATATTTACCCCAGGTAACTGAGCAAATGAAAACCTGGAATGAAATTAAACCTGGTGTTAAATTAAGGTTAGGCTTAGGAGCACAAATGAAAGTATAATCTCAAAAACTGTTCTTTCTCTTCCTTCATGTCACATTGCATTTTAAACACATCCAGGCACTGAAACTATTGCAGAGTTGAGCAGTTCCTTAATTACAGGAGCTTAGTTTTCACAAGCACCAAAGGTTTGTGCTGCGAGTCTGCATGGGTTACTTATTCAGTAGCAGATTGAATTTAAGTAGTTGGTTTTGCTCTTGAGAGCTCTGCGCAGCCATTGAATCTACTAGGATGCAAGTACAGCTTGCTCAGTTTCTCCAAAAAGGTTGCTCAGCGTCCCACTGGCTGCCAAGACTGAAATAAAGCAATTGTTTTACTGATCTTCTGCCCATGATATAAAGCCTATATATTTTCCTGTCTTCTAGAGTCTATGAAAATGCTCCTGAGAGCAAATAATCCTGACTGTTAAATCCTCCCTTTTGGAAAGGAAGGGGTAGGTGTTCCCCCAAGGCTACTATGATCACATCTTTAGTTGAAATACAGTCACTCAGTCCTTTTCCTAGTCACATTTTCAAATGGGTCAAGAAACATCTAGGAACAAGAATAAGTGTTTCTTTCTTTGGAACAAGAACCTAAAAATATACAGTTATTTAGATCTGTTCCCTAAGAAACAGAGATACTTTCATGAATGCTTCAAGGACAATCCTACTTTTTTTGGTTTTCATTCAAAAATGACAATACTGGGACATATATGTCTAATGCTTCCCTGTATCAGTAACTCCAACTTAAACAACATATAAACACAGAAGAAAAAACCCAACATCAAGTGATACTTGATGACTACGTACACTATAAGCACTATTGATTTCTGCAAAAGCTGCTTTCCAACCCTGCAGGTAAGTCCACTTTCATGATCTGATGTCCCCAAACTGTTCCTAGCATTACTGCATAGGGATGTCACTGACTGAAGCAAACCCCTGAAGTCTCAAAGCAGAAACCTTCAAGCAGGCTCTTCCTCCAGCATGTTCACCGGGACAATTAGAGGTCAGCTTTGAACACCCCTAAGCTACATGTAATGCTCACAAAAGGCAAACCAAGACCTTTCTCCCTGTATGTATGTATAGCACTTCTCCTATTAGCTTAGCAGTTATTTACAGCTACCATGGAAGATCTTGTTTCAGGCCCTAAAACTGGACTTTAACCCAAGGGTCTCTAACTCTGTGTAACACTGTCTGTTGGGTAAGTCTCTATTAGGTAAGTTGTTTAAATAACTTTATAGAGCTTTGTAGAAATAACTACATATCCATTAAAGCGAAAATACAAACCGCATTCAGTGACAACGCAGCTGAGTGAGAGAGGAAGTAATTCTCTCTCTATGACTTGATAAATATTTAGTTACAAGAGACTGGGGGAGATCTGTTATCGAGCACACAGGAATCCAGGAGCTGGAACATTCCCTTGGGATGTGTGTCACTTCGTGACTAAGCAGCATATGCTTGTTCTAGCTAATGACTGGCAGAATGACTCGCCAGATTTAAAGATCACAGCTTTAAAAAAAGTTTCCACAGTGTGGCTGGGAAAGAGCTTCAGGAGAGGATGATGACAGAAAGATCACAACCTTAAGCCTTAAGGAGGACTTGAACAGCCCTCGTGATACTGGAAATCACAGCTGTTCTAGTTTACCCTGCGGTTTGCACGGCCAGCTTAATATAGTGACCTGGAAAAGCAGCAAGACTTCCAAAAGAGGTTTTAAATGCAAGAGCAAGACTTCACAAATAGCTATCTACTCACAGGTGGTGTGATCCGATGGTCTGAATTGAAACTGAAAAAAACATACAGCGGACTGAAGGCAAGGAACATGTCTCATAACAGTCAGAGATACAAACGTGAAACTGAATACTTGACAGAGTTAAGCAAGTGGCAGGGGTGAAATATTCAAAAATGAAGCTCCCTAGAATTTACAGTGTTTAAATTCAAGCACAGGAAAGTAGCAAGATGGTCTGAAAACATAGAAGTTTCTAACAACCACTTTGGTTTCCCTTGCCTCTCTCCTGCCATGTTGGATATAAACTCCTGAAACAGTGAATTCTGCCTCTGGAAAATGTGAAAATCAAATTTACCCAATTTTAGTTCTTCTAAATCATGGCCTTTTTAATATGATCTCTAGGTCACAGATCAAGGAGAAAACAACGTGCCACAAAAAGGCATGCTTGACCCAGACCTCTGGATCACCGATTTTTATGAATTGACCTGTCGGTGAGAGTTGATGACAAGGTATCAGAGATGATACCAAGCACAATGTAAACAGCTTTCCGTAAACAAACACATACAGATACAAATAAATATATGGGACAAGACGGATAGTAACAGTCAGGTTAGATGCATTTTAAATTTGACTTTAAAGGGGTAAACCATTCCAGCAACATTACACACAAACTGAGTACCACCAGCATGAGATCTGACAAGACTCGGCATTCCCTATGCTGTTCCTTTCATGTGGGACAGCCAGGCAGGAGCTGGTGTACACACTGTCCAGTTTCCTACTTGGTATGGATGAGGGAAAAGGACACAGCGTGCAAGCATATCACTGCATGTATTCATTCCTTACAGTAAATTCAGTCCAAGCCTTCTTTAGACAGTCAGTGTTAGGGATGAAGTGGGGGCTGACTGCCCAGTCAAACAAATGCCATTTACAAAGCTAGACTTTGCACTTCAGTAAATGCAGGGATGACCAGCAGCAAGAACTCAGGTCACAGGTCTCAAAATACTTTCAAAATTGCTAATGGGATAACTATCTAACCAAAACCTTCCTCATTTAATCCACTGTGTTGAAAACAAGCAGTAGTGCCACCAAAGAAGAAACATTGCATATCCAGGTTTTAATTACTTTTTCAGGGCAGCTCCACCCCAGGATCCTGATGTATGGCTGAATTATGACACTTTACAGGGTGCTGCAAGAACACAGTATGTGGCTGCTTTTAGTTTATCAAAAGGAAACAGGATGATCTAGATTAAACCTTTTTCCTGGGAGTTCATGCCAACACATTTTCCCATTGGCTTCCTATAGCCTAGCAGTACATATGCAGTGGCAGTTATCACAAAACACAGTATACACAGAATCACAGAATTATTTAGATTGGAAGAGACCTTTAAAATTAACAAGTCCAACTGTTAACCCACTGCCAAGTCCACCACTAAACCATCTCCCTAAGTGCCACATCTACGCAGCTTTTAAATACGTTCTGGGATGGTCACTCTACCACTTCCCTGGGCAGCCTGTTCCAATGCTTAACAACCCTTTCAGTGAAGAAATTTTTCCTAATATCTAATCTAAACCTTCCCTGGTGCAACTTAGTGCCATTTTCTCTCATCCTATCGCTTGTTATTGCACTAACTCTCTGAGTAAAGAAATTCAAATGCGATGCCTTTACACATCTCCAAAGTTCCAGTCTCTTACACAGGACATTTCTCAGAAAAGCTAATGTACTTATTTCCAGTAAAAGTTTTCCCTTTTTATCCTCTCCTATCTTCTTTACTTGCTTGTTTTGTTTTGTTGATTTGGGGCTTTTTCTGTAAACAGTGAAAGAAAAGTTCATGAAGGAAGTACTCACCTGTTACAAACTGGTTCATGATCATTATGGCCTTATAACAATGCTTTAGAACTGAGTTTATATGCCTGTGTCTGTGAAGGCATTCTGTTAATTGCAGAAAAAGGGAGTGATTCTTAACAAACCTGAACTTTGGCAGCTACTTCATTATCTTAGTACTAGATTCTGTAAAAGGTGCTTTATAATTAAGCTTCAGAAGTATCTCAGTACTATTACTCAGAGCTCAGGCTACACAGAACAAGGGAAGACGGCAACCAGTGTCAAGGTCTCCCCAGAGTCAGACAAGATGCAAACCCCTAATTCTTCTGCTTCAAAGGATAAAACCTGTGAGTAATAATTTCACTGCTGTCAAAGCTAAACTCATAATAAAATACTATCAGATTGGCAACAGATCTCAGTGTTCATTATGGAGGACACGTCACCTCCTAGTAAGGCACAGTACCTAAATACAGGCTCTGGAACATTAACATTTGGTCAAATTCCCCCATTAGCATCTCCATCTTCCATTCTTAAACATGGATCGTGCCTTGCCCACAATAATACAGCAAATTAAGTCTCACAAAGAATGGAGCATCACATTGTTCCCATTCTGTAAATACAGCCAGACTAGAAGTGCTCAAAAGCTGCCATGGAAGACAACAGGAGGTGTTTCTGCAAATTTTGCTCTTCTGAAAAGCAAGACTATTCATGGCATTAAGAGCTGCAGGCTCAAAGACTGCTTCAAGTCTTCAATGAAATCTAAGGCTGAGCCACCAGGCCTGTGATCGTAGCTAAACTGCTGTAAGAGTCAGCTGAATCCAAAACCAACTATCTTTAAACCAACTTGGGTTACTGTTTCTAGCTTTGGATCAGTGCTGCTCTCATGCAGGCCCAAATTCCTTATGGAAAGGTTTCCCTGAGCCACACTATTTCCTGACCCAGCTATCCCAGAGCTTTGAACTGCAGTCCTACATACAACCAAGATTCCCCGTGCCCATTCAGTAATCTTTTATTGTCTCAGAACTCCTCAGTGTCGTAATTCTAGTTTGATACATCCAGGTACTATCTTGCAGACCAAAAAAAAGCCCAATCAACCCAAAACACGTGGTACTTAGGCTTAGTAAAGGAATTTCTCAACCAGTTGCATTATTGCTAAGAAGCGCTGCAGAGACCTAGAGTTCTGTAAAGCTTGCCCTTGCCACCACCGTAGTCTAAGTTTTGTCAGTGTAAGCCAGGCAAAGATTTTCTGATTCCACTCTCTCCAGTCACCCCTGTTCACAGGGAATCCAGGTCTGCCTCCTACCTGTCTCTTTGGACAAGCAGGCTCTCGCTCCATTCATTTGCTCCTGCTGAGAAGCACCATGTCTGTCAGCTATGACAATTCCTTTCTGTAAAACAAAGCAAAAAGTAAAAATTAAATTAAAAAATAATCTAGAGCCCTCTACTTCAAGGGCCTACTCTGTCAGTTCTGAGATCGAAAAAACCCCTGTCATACCATGGCTGTTCTGTATGATGTCTAAACACAACTCAAAATGGACGTCCTAATGTGGTCTCCATTTTGAAGAGTGCAAAATTCTCCAGCAGAATGATGACAGAAATCTGCCAGATAGATTATAATGCTGATGCAGAAAATGTAAATCTTTGTGAAGTATGTAATTTTGTAAAGTATCTATAACAGGTTTTTTACCCAGGTGCATATAACCATATGAGGAGACACAGATGTGTTAAACAGATTAGACTCTCTGGGGGCAAAAAGGAAATTCCAGGACACAAGGTTATATTGCTCGTAATCACGAGTGAAGAAGTGCTAATTAATGAATTGTTCTCACTGGACAGGCAGCTTTCAAGGGTCCTGTTTTCATCTCCATAAATCAGACTTCGTTAGAAAACAAACTGGCCAGTGACCGTTGCAGTAAAACCCAAGAGCTTTTTTCTAAGATATTCTTGCAAAGTCTATGCAATGCTCGATGCATGCCTTTTATTCTTCATTAAAAAGAAATCACTTGGTACCTCTAATATTTTCAGCACAGACCATAAAGAGCTGAATTAAGTTGGGCAGAAATGTAAGCTTTCAGGATCTAAAGGACAAACCGAGGTTATCGCTTCAGATGCTTTTAAAGATGAATGTACAATTTGACCTGAACCAAACTTCAAAGTCAGTGAAGGCCAAGTGAAAATACAAAGAAAAATGAAAAAGATCTCAGCAATTACTTAGCACTGATGTCTCAGTAGCAGAAAAACATGATGTACTTCGGTTAGAAGAAACATCCATGCCTCTGACAAATAACCTGATGCTCAAAACCAAAACAAATCCCAGCAACAGACCCCCAAACTCTGAAATACTACTTTACACTTTATTTCATTCTTTTCATATTACAGTATAAATAGCAGTGACAACAATGTTTCTTATAACACAGATGTTTTTTAATAAATAATAGCAAGAGAGAAATAGTGGCAAGGGGTGAAAAGGAGAAAAAGGGAGGAAAATTATTTTTCCACCCTGCCACTAACCTAGAGACCTACTGAGCTATATAGACACAGAGCGGGGAGAGATGGCAGAGGCAATTTATTTCCCAGATCCATAAAATTCACCATGATTATCTTTATGGACCCACTTACATACATCTCTGCAGAATTTTACTACTTCAAAATAGTGTAATATTTCCTAAAAGGAGAATTACCCAAGTTTGTCATGAAAGGCTTGAGAATTCTGAGGTCTCCCAAGAATATAATTCATTGCAATAGCTAGAAGAGCTTGGAAAATACAGCTAAAGATGTAAGTAGCACACAGGAATCTTTGCCAAAACTCCCTTCCTAGCAGCTTACTGCCTCCCACTCCTTTCCCCTGCTGCAATCTTTACATCTGCACTGGGGTTTTTGATGCTCATTCTACAAACGGTTAAAAATTACTTTTACATTAGATACTGGCAACAACACAGCCAAAATACCTGATTTGGTGGTTTTGGCCCAACAGAGGCTCTAACAGAAAGAGCTGCCCCAATCTCCTTGCCATGTTCAAGACAAAATTGACTAGTAAATCTGTTGACAGATTAGTAATGATAAAGAATTCCAACTGATCATTATTATTTAATATGAAATGAGCTCATGATCTCAGGGTGGTTCTGGCTGTAAGGTAGCATTACATCATTCATCCTTACTGTTGACACTGGAGCTTTTGGCTCACATTTAGCAGACAGCACCTGCCTTGCTAGAACTCAGATATGCAATTCAATACTAGTTCAGCTCCCCTGATATACTAATCAGAGAAGCCACAGCTCCAATAAGAATAGGCTTTTTTTTTTTTGGTTAGGACATCCATATCTGACTCAGAGGAGGACCAGATAGCACAATCATAAAAAGAAGTTACAGTCCTGTCTCTGCAGCAAGTTCTACATTCAACTACCACCTGCAAAAACACCTGAGTAAACCATAATTTAGCCATATTATAGAAGGTACACCAGCAGAGCCAACTGACAATAGGCAGTGACCTCAGAATCACGTATACACGCACATTATCTGACCATACACACAGAAACCCCTCATGTTCATTTCCTAGGGCAAGTGACCCATCCATCAAACCCATGCCTCTCCATTTTAGAGACAAGGATGTCGCGCAGGACAGCACCAAATGCTTTGCACAAGTTTCAGTAGATGTGCCAGTTGCTTTTCCCTTATCCACCAGTGCTGTACTCCCACTGGAGAACACCACCAAATTTGATAGGTAAATTTGCCCTTAGTGAAGCCATGTTGGCTGTCAGCAATCACCTCATTTTCCATGTGCCTTAGCATAGTTCCCAGGAGGATCTGCTCCATGATCTTGCTGGGAACAGAAGCGAGACTGATTGACCTGCAGTAATGCGCAGAAAATATTACAACATACACAATAACTTTATAAGAAGGCAAAGGATGCATACCAAACAGCACAAAGTAATCTTGTGAGCTTGGTCATATTTGTGGCAATGCAAATGGCATCATGTTAACTGGAGAGAACCTTTTCCCCAGTATTTGCCCAGCAGTAAGAGCCATTCTGGTTTTAGAGATGTGGGAAAACCACTACTGGTTCCCTGCGCCAAGTCTTTCAGTGTCAGATATGGAAGTCAGGTCCCCTGGCTTTTAATTCCCCTATTCTAAAGAAAAAGTTATCCAAATACTTAAAATGTATTTTATGTGTTTTGTAAATTATTGCCATTGTAAAAGTATTGCAATTTGACACTGCAAATACCAGAAAAAGCCTAGAAACAACTTAAAATCTGAGGTTTGGACACCAGTGATTATGTTGTGTCTTCATAGCTGAACATAATTTTTTCAAGCTATAACTGCTGTGATCACTGCTATTGACAAAACAGGATCAACTCTGCAATCTTTGATAGCCATGAAAGAATGAGTTAGTAAATTGGGAGTCAGGGATCAGAACCTGTTCTGCCCTCAGGAAGTATGTAGAAATCACAACTCTGAACTAAGTAAGGACATCTAAAATAACCCTCTTGGGTTTTGTGAAGAAACATGAGAAGTTGAATACCCTAACTTCCTTGCAAATGTTCACCCCTATTGATTTTAAAATACATAAAAATTATCTCTTTGGCTTCTCCTCAGGAGAATGGGGATTTCCTCATTTTCAGCATGAAAGCAAGAGGCAAACCCACACAGCTCTGGGAACTCCTGAATTGTCAGCACCAAGGGTTCATAGATAATCTCTGACCTGGATGTTGTGGTTTGTTTTAATGTTTCATAACCAGATCCTCTTTGATCTGCAAGTCTTTACATAGGCAGTTCTGTACTTTCAATGTACAGGCACAGCCACTGCTTCAACTAATCTAAGAGAGAACTGATTTCCATTAGTTATTAAAAATTAAGAAGAAATACTTCTGACAACATAGTTGAAGACATTGTTCTATTATCAGCAATTTAAATAAAAGTCATCAGTTGCCCATTGTTTAAATTCCACTGATGATATATTGTAATTAAAAAGAAGAGGAAGACAACTGAATGCATTACTGACTTCTGTGTGCTGGACCCTAGAAATTGAACTCTGAAGAGGAACAGACAAGCCAAGCTATTGGTTCAACATCTTCGCACAAAACTAACTTCACCAAGACTAATATTTGTTTTGGTGTGGTGGTTTGGGGTTTTTTTAAGGAGAGGAGTCAAGTAGACATCAGATTTGGTGTTGGTAAGTCTCTCATCATCTGTGCAATCGCCGTAGTTACACCTGAGGGTTTGTAACTGTAAGCCCAACTTTGGCTTCAAACCCACAAATGATTCATCAAAACTTTAAAAGGCCGAAATAGTTTCACAGGGAGTGAAATGCCCTTCATGTTTACCTGCAGCTTTGTTTGTACTGTCCCATTTCAACTGAGATACAAACTCTCACCACCTTTTCTGTTGTCCTTGCGGCATTCAGTATCTTCCCCTTGTGGATATGTCATTGTCTAACAACATAATCGAACTCCTTTCAAAGCCTTTTCATCTATGCAGAGATTCAGGCCTTACTTAACCCACTTAATCAGTATCATCAAGAACAAAGCATCTTTAAGATATCTGAATTCCATAAAAATTTACCTGAAACTGTCTAACTACTTCTCAAGTTACTGAGGAACCCAGGCAGACCAGCAGACAAGGGCAGCACAATTATGTAAACCTCCCTTCCTTAGGAATTCCAGATAAAACTCCTCATCTAGATCTTCTTTGTTACAAGTGCAACATTTCAAGGTTCATTCAGTCCTACTGGGTACACTTTGCTGCCTGCTCCTTAAAGAAGCAGCAATCATTTATTCCTAAGAGAAAACTCCATGCCAAAGCAGCATCTGGCAGCACCAACCCCTACCCTAACCTCCTGAAGCCTTTGCCCTGGCCAGATCTTTGCAGTGCAGCTTCCCTCAGATAAGCCACGGAGATGGAACACTCACTAAGCTTTTGGTTTCTTCTCTATTCAGCTTCCATGATGCTCATGGTTCTTGCTGCTTCCTCAGCTTTCAGCAGGAGCAGTACATGATACTAAAGAACAGATGACCAGCCAACCCAGAAGCAGCTCTGACTGATCACATCTGTGAGGGCAGGTTTTCCCTATCCCACTGCCCCACTTTTATTGAAATCCCCAAGCTCCTATGGCATTAGATAAGGTTTCAAAGCAGCGTTAGGCACACTCAAGGCCCATCCAAACAAAAAAACATACTGCCATGATTCACAATGCATCAGCCAGTGACTCGTATAACTGGGTCCCCAGAGAGCTCTTTTGAAGTGTACGCGAGTCAACAGACTGACAGCAAAGCACAATATGCCATCACCAGGCACTCATGGGAGCCTCACTGCTTCTTCTGCAGCATGTCTCATTCTCCTGTCTCCAGTATATCTCTTTTATAACTCCCTCTGGCTCTGTCAAAGCAAGTTACACTTTATTAATTTGCTGATCAGGTCCATTCATATTGCAGAAATTAAACTAATGAGAAGTGCAGCAGTTTGAACGCCAGCAGAACTAGAAGTTATAGCACCTTGCATCACTGAAGTCCTTCCATAAATCTGAACTAGGCCAAAGTCTCACTACCGAGCTCCAAGACCATCTGAACACCCAAGTGTGGCTGCTTGAGTAATGCTAGCCCCCCAGTCAAAGCAGCTTACTTGTCCATTCAGTCTGCAGTCCCAGGTAGTGTTGTGTTTCTGTCTCCACCAACACCTGTTTACCTTTCTGCTGCCTTAAGCTACTCCTGACACTGGGCCACCAACAAACCTTACCTTATTTGTACTGAATTTTACACATTTGAACTATAATTGACATTCCTGACAGGGATTCACTATAACAAGTTGTTCAGCTACTTCAGGGAAAGTGCACTGCTGAAGATAATCATTAGCATGACTTTCTTAGCAGTTGTCACGTGTAACACTGCTATGTGGACATGAAAGTCTGAAGCTGACTTTGAGAGTGAAAAGTCGTATGGCTATATTCATGTGGTATTTCATCAATACTAAGCCTTACATCTCAGCTAATTAGTGAAGCAGGAACACCACAATGACAAGATCAGACTGTTAGCAGTGCTCAAAACTAATTTACTGTGACACATGTCACTTGGACAGACTTAGATTTTGGCCAGTCTACAGAGAACTTTTGCAGAGGCATTTCATTTCCCAGCAGATGCTGGCACAACTCACACACCAGAATGATCATCTCTGCTAGGCATTCCATTCACTAAGCCTTCAAAAAATAATATTGTTACCAAATTTGCAATATAGTATCTTCCATCTGTACATGCATTATTACTGTTAGTGTTGTGAGACAGCAAGCAACTTTGATAAAATACCATTGTCAAGAATCAGTTATATAACTAGCAGCACTATGTGCATATATACACACACACACACAGACGTATGCAAAGCTTTGTATGCAAATGTTCTCTGCTTTGTGCTTTCTTCTAAGACTCACACCAACAGTGAAAGTCAGGACAGGTTACTACACTGAACAAGTACGTTCATAAGCACATACATTTCTGTAAGCCCAGGACACATCCGTACATACAGAACAGAACATCAGTCTGAAGTGTTCTGTATATTAATATGAGGCAGCAAAAATATTAAATAAATGCATTCTGTGTTATTATTCTTTTCCTTAGATTTATAGCATCCATGAAATTACATTGTTTTATTAGCAATGTTCATGTTTTCGTACTAGAACTATCAACACATTAACTGTATTACTACAAAAAAAAAAAAAAAGTACAGCACTGTAAGAAAGCAATAGTTTTCTCTAAGTGTTTTACCTCTGTAAACAAGCTTTATTTAAACTTCTGCATTTAACAAAATTCTGTGTAACACAACATCCCCTATTCAGTATAAATAATAGCTCTCAGAGTTTTAACCTTTATACAAATATAAAGCTATTCCACTTCTAAAAACCGAACAATTTGAGAAATCATGTTTTGGAAGATGACATTTACTGACACCGAATTAATTAACAAGCAATGGTCGTTGTCTCCTACATAATCCTTATCTTTGTCTGCCTCAAATATGTGGTTCAGTATCTGTGTTAAAGAAACAGATTAAAACTTCAATTTAAATGGGGAAACTAAAACAGAAAAAAAATGGGGTGTGTGCTAAATTTATTTCAGCATTTCCAACTTCTGTAGTTATAAAACAGTTTGTAAGCCCATGCATCGCATAAACCCCCTCTTTTCCCCCAGAATCTTCCAAACCCCCAGTGAGGGTAAGTACTGATCATCACTTTGGCCATAGTTGTCATGTCCATTTCAGTATTGTACACCACTTACAACACAGTGTCTATCCAGTTATCACTGCCGATTAAAAAGCTCTTTATTCTAGATGAAATTAGATTCAACAGTAGCAGCTATTGCTCTACTGCCCTCCTGAGCAGCACTGCTCATGGCAACACGGCTCCTGCTAACCACATGACATAATCACACACAGCTGAGCACGTCTATATTTTATCATGAATTAGACATGTTAACCATGAACAGGTATGGGTGAACAATTTAACAGCACACAGTTACAGAGTGCTTTGTGTCCACTAGAGTTTATTGCAGGTATATACTATTTATCTAGTATTAAACCTGAAGCAGTTTCTTTTCAGAGAAATTAGTGAGAACACACACATGCATTGGTTCAATATCAATTAGCTTTCCATTAAAAAGTAAAAAATATAGGATTTTTGAAACTTTCAACATTTCCATTTCACATTTAAGACTAAAAGGTTCTGTCTTCAAAGGGGAAGTTACTTGGTCTTAAACTAATGTGATTTAAAAAAAGAAATTCTAGCCAGGACCTAGCTATATGCAGCTTGCTTAGACCTTGTGTCTGCAGACACACTTGCAAGAGATTGAAACAGATGCCAATCATCTGCCTTAACTATACACAGGTAAGAGACAATTAGCACCTTGTAAGGATGTAAACAACCCAACACAAAGACTGAAAGTCGTTCGAACTTGGTGTAGCCTTCTTCCTTCCACTTTTCAGGACTAACCAGTTAATCAAATATCTCTGCACCTGAAGTTTATCTCTGAACAGCTGAAGTCAGATCCTAAGCCATGTGATGATCCCACATAAGACTGTTAAGCATCCAGGTGATTAAATTCCAGCTCCTCAGGAGACTAATGACTCAGACTCAGGTTTTGTTACACTTCATAATGGGCACAGAGGTGGGGCAGCTACAAGAGATTCTAATACTTGCTGGTATTAGGGTGGTAGTAACTCTTACATCTTTTAACTGCAATGGAAGGAGGAAGAACAGTTTTTAGTGTCTTAATAGTCAGCAGATCAACATATGATTAACAACTGTGTAAAGATTTATATTTGCCTCATGAGAATGCACGGCTTGTTTATCTAGTTTCACTTCAGTGTTCAGAGACTGCTTCTTATCAAGACGTGAAATATTCACACTAAATGTTTAGGCTGTTATATACTAACTTTACACTGAGGATCCAAGCTCAACTGCTTCTATCTTCAGTGTCTCCTAATACATAATCACAATTTCCCTGAGCCCCCAGGGCAATTACATACCCCCACACCCTTCCTCCCTGCTGCCTGGCTATGACTCTTGCCACATAGCTAATTATGCAGGCCACAGAGCACCTAAGAAGTACTGAGAATGTCCCCCAAGATTTTTGGATTTTGAGATAACTTTATTTAAAGTTATTTTCTATAAAGGTGATTTAAAGACTCCCAAAGACTTCTGAAATCATGAAGACTATCACAAAAATATTTACATGAAGGACTGTTTGAGTATTTACACTCTAAAAACATCCAAGTGCCCAAATCCCAAGAAAGCAAATGCTTATAACACGGTTTTAGGGACTGCCTGCCATAATGCCATTTGCTTTACGTAAGGCTTCTCATACTATTTACAGCTAAGGGTTGTCACAGGTCCCATGCTGTGCCTGAGACAGATACTCATAGGGTCACTGTGGTTTGAGATCCATGATCCCTTACGTTCATTTTGGACATTGTGAAAGATTACTTGGTGACAGGCTGCATTAGGCATTCACAAAATAAACTAGTTGTCTCAAGCTGCTCATGGACTGCCCAGAATACCCATATCTAAGTTCCATGTGCCAAAAATCCAATCCTGGGGATGCTCCTAGGTTACAGTTTACACTCCACCAACACATGACAGTTTAAAAAAAAAAAACAAAAAAACCAAAAAACCAAACAACAAACCAAACAAAAAGAAAACCAAAACACAAACAAACCAAACCAAACAAAAAAAAACAAAACCCAAAAAGCAATAATCAACCCCCTCCCCCCCCCCAAAAAAAAAAACAACAAAAAACCACCAGCCTACAAAACCACAAAAAAGACCCAACACAAAACCAAACCAACAATTCTGTAGGGTGCATTACTTTACTTCAATATTCACAAGAAATATTCTGATGATCACGTGTAGAAACAGCATGCGCTACAGTGAAAGCAGAAAGCCCCATGCAGACTCAGAAGTGTCAGCTACTGAACACAGACAGCATGCATTCCTGTTTCTCTCCCCTGCTCAATCCTCCTTTATCTGCAAACCTTCAGGATTTGGGTCTTAAAATCAAGCACCAACACCTGACTTATTTTTCCTAGTACAGAAGCAGAGTGTGGGAGAGCAGAAGCACCAATCCAATTCCCATGATGCTCCCTAAAACCAACAAAATCTTGCTTAAATTAATTTCCTTAGAGTGTAGCACTCTCATTGCCTCCTAATACTCACACTTGGATGGGCCACATGCAGGTTTAGCAATCTTCCTTGATGCCCTACATTATAACTGCAGACAGACACAGTCCCAAATCATCACAAGGTGATGCCTTGAGAAGACTAGGGCCTCAGGCTATGTCTAGGATTTTAGAGAAAGGTAGCCAACACCCATTACCTGTCACTTTAAAACCCTTACACACCTTTTTCAGCAGTGAAAATTTAACTCTTCCTTAGTCATCAGACATCTTTTCATGGTGGCTCCCAGGTGAAAAGATCAGCTCACCAGTGTCACCTGCAAGACAAATGCATAGTCCCTAATTTTACACATTTGCCTCTCAGTCACTGAATCTGTTTAGCTTAGTATGTACGTAAATGCTTAGTAAATAAAATAACATTAATAGCATGCTTATATGATCAATTGATGATTGATGAAGCTGTGCCATAAAGCTGTAAATTTGAGTAGTCACTCAAAATCTCTGTAACACATCCACAATATTGAAAGAATATTGTTCGCAGTTAAATATGTAAAAATTACACCTAGCTTAGAATAATGTAAGCATTAATTTTAAATTGCGTAACACTGAGGATTAACAAAACAATTGGAGCAGTAAAAATAATAAAGTGGATTCAATACCTATGAAAATAAAAAGTTGACAGCTTTGAAAATACAGCTCCCAGCATATATTCAGAGCAGGTACAGCATACAGTTAATGCTTTTCTACATTCAGTACGCAGTGGTTAATTGTGGCCTATTATAAAATCCCACTACTTTTAACAAGTCTACATCCTTTTCAATCTTTGTTGAACATAAGGTTGTCGATCTAAATAGTTGTTTTTTTTTCTGTACTATTATACCTAATAACCAACATTCACATTTATGTTCAGCTAAAAAGGCATGGAAAATCTGCAGTCCCAGAAGGCACTATTTCCTACACAAGGCTTCCACCCTTATGGCAGGGAATGGTGACAGAACATCTTTAACAAGAACTTTCTATTTCACAAAATATTAAGATATGGTACCATCATTTCCTTAGTTCACAGTCATAACAAGTATTCCAAGTGAGGTTCTTCCTCATGCAGAAAATTAAATATGTTATTTACTGTTACACCAAATAATGTTTAGTGTAATAAGTAGTATATTTCATTCATTATGACTGCATTACTTGTACTTCTGCAAGGCAAAGTTAACCTTGTCTTTCAAGGACAGAAATAAGTTTAGACACTGCTCCTTAAATATAAAAAACAAACCAAACTTTTAGCATAGACTCAACTAAGGAAATACTTGGCAGACCATTAAGTTATTTTGTTTAGAGTAGACTACATTAAACAGAATAAAAGTGCCCAGACATAGTTATGAATAGTTATTTAATTTTAAATTAACATTCTGCCCTGAAAATAGATCAGCTATCAGGTGTAAACATCTCTTAGGCTTTTGTTTTGTTGTTGTTGTTGTTCATTTATACAGTGATTTTTGTATAGCTAGATACAGTTTGCTGATGCCAAAATTTAAGTGGAGATAGACATTCCAGTATTTAGTTAGACAAGGTCAGATAAGCGAGGTCACCCTTGCTTAGGGCACCTGCAGTAAACCTCCCACCTTCTCCTTGCTATGCACTAACAAGTCTGTGGTAAAAACAAGTTAGTCATCCCACCATTAAAAAAACTAAACAAAAAAGCCCTAAGCCCATATATTTTTTTGGTCAGCCATACCCGCTTTACTTGCTTAACTTCTTACAGATAAGCAAAAATTGATGGCACAAATTGCAAAATTGCACCCGCAGTTTCAAATTTCAGGAAAGAGGGATCTGTTTCCTTGCATGCCCCAAGTTCTTGAGCTAAGCTGAGACTGTCAGTGATCATGCCATTTATCATGCTGATTTTGATACTCTCACTTGCATGCCACAAAGTAAAACAGAGCCAAAGCCCCCCCTTCAAGGCAAGAGAACAAAGCCGTCATGAGATGTGCCTGTGGTGGACAAAAATTATAATTTCTGCATAAGTGTAAGGCATATAAGGTCTGTTCCTTGTCAAACTTTTAAGTCCAAACCTGAAAGCAAACACTATTACTCCAAGCCAGATTAAACCTACAATTCACTTCCTTTAATTTTATGCAGTGATCTGACTTAAAGCTATGAAGAAGAAATTGCTTTAACACTAATGCAAGTTTCATAAGCCACTCCCCAGAGTAGCTATACAGCTTTTAGTCTCAGTGTGTGATTATGTCACTTACAAAGTTTGTGCACTTTCTTCTAATAGCTAACATTACTGTATGTACTTAAGTTGCCCCTACAGGAATCATAATATTATCTTTCCATAGGCTTATATAGAGGCACAGACATAGGGCATGACCATGTGAAGCTGAGGGAGCATGGGCTGGCACAGGGAAGAGCTGAAGGAGGCCTCAGAGAAAGACTGCACTAGTACCTGCTAGAGAAGCCATAACTCCCCTTTGCCAGTAAACATCTGAAAACCCCAGCAGCAAGTACAGAGCACTCCAGCAGCTGATCCTCATCAGGAATGGTAATTGCTGCTTCTTACCTAGAGATCGTACTGAAGTCCATGCTGAGAATGAAAAACTTGTAAACCTGATGCTATACCAGAGAAGAGCTTGTGCGACTCTCCATAAAGAATTCCTGGGGCTTTTGTTCTTGTTTGGTCATTAATAACCACAGGAATGCCCATATAAAAAAAAGTGAAAAGTATGTTCTAGTTGCAAAGTCTGTAATGTAGAAGTTCTGAAATCTTAGGATTGTTTTCATGACTTTGATTTATCCTTTTTGCAAGGGAAACATGAGATGCAAATATGGGTCCACAGCTGGTTGGCATAATTTGTTTAGATTTCCAAAGGGTATTTGACAAGATTCTATGCAAAGAGCTACTGGAGAAACAAGTAAGATGTTAGGGCAAAAAGCAAATTATTGTCATGAATTACTGTCTGGTCCAAGCAAGAGAAGCAAAGTTGGTTTTTATTACGATGAAAAGGTTAACAGCATGGTGCTTCCAGGCCTTATGCTCAGTCCAGTGTTCTTTAATACATTAGCTCAGACCACCAAGAAAGGAAGAAATAGGGCCAGGTGAAGAATAGTGAGGTGCCAGAGTCTGAAGCTATCAAAAACATATTTGGGAAAAGGAAGATTTGTGAGTAATTTCAGTATGACTTCTGTTAAACGAATGAACAGTGCAATGACAAAAGACATTCAGCACTGAGATTCAACTGTGCACAAGACAAACTTCAAACAAGCTATATAACCTCCAAAGTTGAAAGAGCCCTGTGCTCAGTATGTAGCAGCAGCGAAAGATACAGCCTAACATGCTGGATGCCATAAGAAATAAGTCAGGGAGTAGTATCAAATACATATATATTGTAATCAGAGGCATAACCCTGCTTGGAATACTGCATGCAGCATAAGTCATCTTTGCTGAAAAATTGTATATTGTAGAAATAAATAGACCTGAGAGAGAAGCAAGGCAATGATCAAAAGCTGGGAATAATTCTCATAGGAAAAGAGATTGAAAAGAGTGGAAAATTTTACCTCAGAAGGCAGACATGATGGAAGTATATAAAATAATGAACGGTACAGAGAAAGCAGGAAGTAGGAACCTGTTTTCACTGTGTCAAAACACAAGAGGATAGTCAATGAAATAAATACATAAGAAAAAAATCTAAAAATGCATTTTTAAGTAACTCACAACTCGCCATGGTACTCTGCAACTGACTGCCATTACAGGGTTTTAATGCTACACAGATATTAAACTTTTATACCAGTATAAAGACTATCCAGCTATCTCAGTAACACAATTTGAAGTTATATTTAACTATTGCTCCAGTGCTTGTGTTCAGCTATTTAAGATTTGGACGGGACATCTGTGGGATAGTATTACCTCACATCTGCCTTCTATAGCCTCTCCTTTTCCTCAGACACATCTGAGACTAGTCAACATCATTGATAAGAACAGGTGAAGTATGGCTGTGACCCATAGTAGCAATTCTTGGTTTTCCATGCATAGGACAGATTTTTTCACTGGAAGACTGGTTATTTGTTACATTGCTTTATTCTCACTGCTGAAGGTATGACCCGCTTAATTTTCTGCATGCTGTTTAATTCTGTTCTGAATATAAAGGAATAAATTTTCTCAGAAACATTTCAATGGCATTTGAGTGCTCCACAAATATCAGTGAGTTTATTTTCATAATATCCTATAAAGTGCAGAGGGGGAGATATACTCTGCAGTTTATAAAGAGGAAACTGGAACAAACAGTATAACAAACATCCACAAGCCTGAGATGCCTAGGTCTCAATTTTTCAGAGTACTTCCTTTAAGAATTTCTATGCTCAAAGCATGGCTTTGGAGACATTAGTAACAGTTAGGCAAACATAATCTTGAAGCAAAGCACTTGTAAGAAACATGAAATTAGTTGTGCAATCTGTCATACATGGCAGCATGACAGGACAGAGAAACGTGTGCCCCACCACAGAACATTGATAAACCTATGATATGAACAATCATCAACCAATTCAAAATCTAGCCCCTCCAGTATTATTTCTCTTGAAATCCAGTTTTACAAATACTTAACAGCATGTCTATGCAGATAGGTTGCAGACAGAGCTGAACTTGCTCTGACTAAACCAATCTGTTCAAACCTGTTGGCACAGATGCATCTTGATGCATATGTATACCACTGCTTACCCAAGGAGCTGCACAGATCCCAAAAGTGCTCAGTGAGCAGCGTGAGCTGCTTGTGAGATATGATTATTAGTGCTGATGATGCAGCTCCAGCAGATTAGGTAATACTAAGAAACACAGCCTCACCAGCATGCCAAGGGAAAAGAAAAACTGTGGAAAGTTACGTATCACCTTCCATACCACCTATTTTTGCCTGCAAGCAGCAGCCCATACCAACACCCACCACAACTTATGGACCACCATGTTACTGCATTCATTCTAAAAATAAAGTTGTTCTGTTCCTTAGATTTGAGCTCAGTAAGATTCCTTGTCATACTTCAACAAAAATAACTAAAAACAGATTATACACTTCAATCTATCTGTTTTCTAGGTATTTTCACATATAGCAACAAATTGACTCCTTAAGGACCATGTCTTCTCAGCTTTGCAGCCTGAACTTAGTTCAAGGTAGTGGTCACTGAAAACTCTGTCACACCCAAACCCACATGATACTCTGACTTTGGTTCAAAAGCAAAATTTCTGGATCTAATACTGTAAGCTATTATTATCTTCTAAGGGTTTAAAATGCCTAAAGTTTAGTGTACTAAACCCAAGATACTTCCTAAGGAACATCACCGGTGCTCTCTTTAGATGCAAACTTGTTTCAGGTGTGTTGAGGTTTCACAAAATGGCAAAAGCCTCAGCACACCTGAGACAACTCTAACCGGTAAAGAAGGTTACAAGGGTTTTCTTTCACCCATCCTACATTTTTGCAAACCTTATCCACCCTTACCACCTCAAACACATCCAGTCTTTAAGTGAAAAAGACAGATGGAATTTGTAGGCAGACCCGTGGTACTGTCCCAGGCAACAACTGCAAGGTGCGCTGTACAAGCCCACTTTCAGCCCTTGGCAGTGGTCCCAACTATGGACACACCCCTCCATACTCAAATCCATGAAGAATGTTGGTACAAAGAAGCCTCTCTGTGCATTTTGTGCCTGGGGAGCTAACATGAACACACAGTGAGCAGCTGGCTGCTCCTTCTAGGTAAAAACCTGCCACCTGAAGTCAAAATCAGTCTTGTCCTATTGTCCTTTGAGAAAATTCCTAGGAACCACATTCCAACAAAGCTAGAAAGGCTGTTTCTAACACTTTTAAAAGCGGGCTTGATATCGGTATGAAAATAAAACTTTATTTTTTCCTCTCATAAAAGTGACCTTGTCAAAGAGAAAAACAAAAAAAACCCAAAAAACCTCAACCCAAACAAACCTCAAAACCAAACAGCGAAAAAAAAGGGAGGCATAGGGAAAGAGTCGGTTTCCTAAATATGCCAGCACTCCCTAGGACAACAAGCGCGAAGCGAGGGCGAGGGCGGTGTGGAGAAAGGGAAATCTCAAACCCTTAACGTGATTTTTGTCAACTTCCCGTAATTACTTTTTTTATTTTTTTTTGCCGTGACCGCGCCTGGACGCTCAAACTCCCCGCTGGAAGAGTCAGCCCTCACAGCTGGGCACCACGACTTTCAACCACCAGGAAAAAAAAACCCAGCAAAGCACGGCGGCGTGCGCGCACACCCCCCGCCTGAGTCACACGTCCCTCAGAGACACGGCTCGCTTCTTGTCTCGTTAAAAACACCTGTCCCTCACAGCTGCGCGGGCACGAACCGAACCGGACACAACCAAAGGGGCGACGCGGCGGGAAGGTGGCACTGAGGGAGGGCGGTTGGCCGGCCGGTAACGGCCCGCCTCGCGCTGCCGCCGGCAGGCGCGCAGTTCAGCGCCGAGCGGAGCAACAGCCGCGCGTCGGCACAGCTCAGCGCGGGCCCGCTGCGCTGTGAGTCAGTGTGTCCCGCACGGCAACCAGCAGCCTCAACGGCCACACAGAACCGAGCTGGCGGCCCCACACCGGGGCCTTGTCAACTGACGTGACTCGTCAGCTGCCCCCCCCACCAGGTTCCCCCTTCAGGATGTAACAGCTGTTTTATCTCCAGCAAGGTCGCGGTAATTGCGCCGCATAAAAATAGTTACAAGGTACTGTGGGGAGGGGGCTGTTAAAATGTTGTTGCTTCCCCTTCGGCTGTGAATGCTCGTTTGTGTGGATGCTCGCGCCGCCAGAGCTGGAGGGCGGGGGAAGGAAGGAAGGAAGGAAGGAGGGAGAGAGCTCTGCACTGCCGTAGGGATTCATTATTTCATCAGCCGTTTAAAGCGTTTGCTTGCTTTACCCCCCCACCCCGAGCTCCTCCTTGCCCGCCAACGGCCCAGCACGTGGCGGTGTGGGAGCGATACAAACGCGTTTGTGGGGCACGGCAGTTTGTTTTGCTTTCCACGCCGAAACCTTCCAGTGTCACACGTCAGCCCGGAGATCGGCGCCGAAGGCTCCCCAACTGTATCTCCCCTTTGCTGGGGTGGGGGGCGGTGCGGATCGACTGCCCGGCCCTGGTTTCCCATCCCGGAGGAAAATAAACTGTTGCTGCAACGCGTGCTTGCCCTTCAGGGACGAGTCAGCACGGGAGGCTGCTCTCTTTCACAGCTACGAGTGTGTGTCGCAGCAACAACCACCGGGCTGGGAGCTTTAGGGGAAGAAAAACAAGCTTTACGAACTGATGTATAAATTACCCCAGAAACGGGGCTCGCCTTTCCCGCGGGAGAGCCGGTCGCCCCCCAGAAGGAGGGGGCTCGTTCGGTGCCATCGGGGGATTACGGGCGGGGTGAGAAGCACCCACCGCCAGGCCCCTCAGGGGGCACCGAGTAGGGGAGGCGGCGGGGCCCGCTGGTCTTTGGAAGACTCCTTCTGCGGTACCGTCCTCTTTCTTCTCTGTATTCAGGCGAAGGAGTGGGTGGTTCGTCCGGCAGCAACAGGAGGAGGCTAGTCAAGGGCAGCTGTCAAAATCTCCGTCCCCCGCCCCCTTCTCCTTCCAGTTTAATGATCAAACGTCTGCCTGGAAGAAAGGCGAGGGAGCGGGAAGCACGGAGCGCGCTTGTGTGTGCATGAGCAAGCGAGTACGTTTTCCGCGCCCCCCCCCCTCTCCGGCCCGTCCCTCCCCTGCTGTCTGACAGAGCCACAGCAGCCCAGGAGGGGAGGAGAAAGGGAGGAGGAGGCAGCCGCGAGTGCCAGTGCAGCGCTCGGTTACTCTCCCGTACTCGCTACGGGGAGGAGGGGGAGGGCGGGTGTTGTGTACCTTTTCCTCCCGTGGCTTTCCTCACTTTAACAAGTCGGGGCCAATAGCCAGCAGAAGGGAACAAAGGGACGGGGGGAGGAAAGCTCACCCCGCAAGCGGCCGCACCAGAAACCCCCCGGGGAGGCAGAGCCCTGAGGCTCCTGCTGACAGCAGTGGGGCCCCGGACTGGGCGCCTGGCTACGCTGCGGTGTTTCTTTTTTCTTCGTCGTCGTCGTCTTCCTTCTCCTCCGTGCCGAGTTTAAAGGGGGAGCGGCGTCCGGCAAAAGGGGAGAAACTTGGGTCGGTGTGTGAAGTATCCGGCGGTCCTCGTGATCAAGATGAAAAGTAAAAAAGGTAGCGGTGTTGCGGCGTGCTCGGCAGCCGGAGAGAGCGGAGTCTCTCGCGGGGACGGGTTTCGGCGGGCGGAGATGGAGGGGGGTGCTGTTGCCAAGCCAGACGGAGCCTGTTTTCCCTCTCGGCCGTTTTCTCCCCAGTGGTACCCCCTACCCCTGGCCGAGCTCCCTTGGAAGATGGCAGTGGATGCTCCGCTCCCAGACAAAACATGCCGGGTTGTTGTTTGGAGGCGGCCGCCTTTCCGCGCAGCTGGCTCCCTGTCAGAAACATGTTCAACCGCCCGCCTTTTGCCTTAGCGAACTTTTGTTTTCGCTCCCTTCGTCGATTCCCTTCTCTCCATTAAAACGTTTTCTGTCGCTTTTCTACTCCGAACCCTGCCGTCCGGCAAGGGGGGAACGAAGGTGGGGGTCGTTTTTCCCAACTTGGTGTGAGGGAAGCGGGGACCTCCGCAACTCCTAGCGCAGGGACCTGCCGGCGCCCGGCAGCTCTTTGTTCGCGGCGGCGTGGGTCTGGGGGCCGGCGGGGGGCTCCGCCTGAGGGTATCGGACCTCATCTGCGCCCTCGGCTGCGGTGTTTTGCTGGAAATTACTGCCTTTTCATTCCGTTAAATGGGGAAAAGAGAAACAAAAAAGTACAAAAGTTTCGGCATAGGTAGGGTTTAAAGGAGGAAGACTTATTTTTTCCTCATAAAATCAAGGCTTTTTAAGTTTTCTTTGTGTTAATTTTCAATCAGACAAACTTCACAGTTAGAGGATCTTTGCTCATTACGCTTGTGGTGCTTTAAGTGTCTTTAAATTAGAACTTGGCCACAAAGGCGCGGAACGGCCTTTCAGGTTTAACACATCTGCGCTGGCTGGAAAGAAGTTTATAACAACGCAGTGTCTCTTCAGTTGCGATTTGCCGGCCGGTAGCGTAGGACGAAGGGTGTTTTGTATTCAAAGACCATTAAATTACCCGAAGTGGAGGGTTAGAGGGTAGCAGTGCGCATGTTCAGTACTCCAGAGTTGTTCTGGTTTTCCCCTACTACGCATTCCTGTAGCTCTGTAGTAGAACAGCCTCGCTCATTGTTAATATCCTTAGAGCAGTTAATGCATATGTAGTTCGTGAAATCATCGGGCTGTTGGAAACACGGTGTGCTAGCATGGTTCGTAGACCCTCTTAAGAAGTTCTGGATACGCCATTCAGCTGAGAGGCGAGCACACAAAGGGAGTTAAGCCACAAAGACGAAGTTTGAGGAGCGGGCGGTAGTGGGGCGAACGGAGCTCCCGCCGGCCAGGAGCCAGACTCCTGGCCGGGATTGTAGCGTGGGGCTGCTGTGCCTGGAGACACGATCCGCAGGAGCTCTGGAGCCCTCCACTCGCCCAAGGCAGGCTGAGGTTGTTAACTCTATTGCTAGCAGGGGGGGTTGTTTGGGGTTTTACTTTTTTTTTTTCTTGGTTTTACTGAATTAATTTATCCCAGTTATTTTTAGGACATTCCTATGCTCCCTATTTGAACAGCAGTGGTGAGCTGGTTTCCTGTCTGCTGTTGCTTCCATTGTTCAGACTGCTCTCCCCGAGGGCAGCTGCTGGTTGGTGAAATACCAAACTCCCCGCACTTTCAACTGTTGTTCTTACCAGCCCCCCTCCCCCCCGAAATAAATGCGTGCGAAAAACGCTGACGTAGTTTCTAGGTATGCATGTGGAGGGCTTTGTGTGTGTATCTGTGTGTGAGAGGGGGAGAGATCTGCTTTAAGGACTGCAAGTCCTGGCCTGAAACAATGGAAACAATGAAAGGTGACAGGCAGGAGGGAGAACTTTTGAGAAGGGCCATGGGTCTGGGGTTTGCGTGGCAGAAATTGAAAGGTGAGGATACAAAGACCAAAACTTTTAAAGGCTAGGGTGCCTTTCTTTTATTAAAGGTTGGGCTTGTAGTTATTCGTGACCTCCTGGCATTTGAGGCACATTCAAGAAGTTTCAAAGAGTGACTTTGTTAGAGCTTTCTTGCTTACACTCCTATAAAAGTCTCGTTTCAAGGGGGAGGACGGGGGGGGGGGAAGGAAAAAAGTATTGCACAGCGAAATCTGGCCGCTTTAGAAGTGATAGAGCATAAGATGTGAAATGCAGAGGAAAACAAATAAGCTGGTTCCTCAATTCTGAAACTTGTTAAGAGGAAAAAGTTGCTTGGTTTGTTTTTTTTCTCTGTGTGTGTGTTTTTTTTTTTTTTTTAATACTGTGGAAATTCCCCTTTGCATCCTTGTAGTTTTGTAGGTCTTGGTTACTTACGAGTAATTCTAAGCTAATTTTTTTTTTGTTGTTGGATTTTAAATTTACATTAAATTTTAGTTAGGTTTTTTGCTTGTGTGTTGGATTTTGTTATTGTTGGGGGATGTTTGTTGTTTTTGTTGTGGGGCTTCTTTTCCTTTATTTTTGCTAGCAGGCTGTGTATTAGAACCCTGAGGACTCTTCTGTGGATAGTTTCATTTACAAATAATAACGTGATAGCAATCATACTTGTTAATTAGCTGAGTTAGAATACAGTCTCACAAAGACACAGGCATGTGCTCAAGTTTATACATGTGAGGAATCCTACTGAACTTGGTTACAACAGGATTGGGGCCTTAGATGGGAACTGGTTTTGTTTATCTGTGCTTAAGAAATTCAGAGAACCCTAAGGGGATGGGAGGTTTTCCATAGGTGATTTTTGTCCATCCACTCTTTGGAGGGCAGATTTTTCCTTGTGGTATACTTTGTCCTGTTTTGAATAACAATTGCATTCTGCCATTTCCTCTGTGAAGCTCTTCCTCGACACAATGGGATAGTTGTTGGGGTTTTTTTCCTGATACTCTGCCTAAATTTTTTTTTTTTTTTCATTTGCTTAACTTCCATTTCATTTGTTTCAGCCTCTCCAAATTCTTTGTCCTCCCCCTCAAAGTATTTCAGCATGTCGTCTTAAGTAGCAGTAGATTATTTTGAAATCAACTTTAGTCATCACTGTACTGCTTCTACTCAAGTTGTTCCAAGCTGTTAACGGTGGAGTGTTGAGCCTAGACTCGAGATCCTAGGTGTAATCTTCTCTGAGCTGATTACAGGAGGACCTGTAAAGTCTTTGGGCTGTGATACAGTGCAACTGCACATTCAATCATGTATATGACTTCAGCTGGGAAGCCAGAAGGATAAAGTAATTTATAAAGAAGGGATGCTGATCATGTAGTTCTTGGGTCATTAATAGCATGGACTGCTCATCTGAGTGAGCAGGAATGGAGAAATGGGATTTTGTATTGTTTCCCAGGCCTCTGCAAATTAACTTGTGGTGCTTAATTTAGTCCTGTAAAAGCAGTTTTTCTGTTTCCTCCAGAATACATTTAATCAAAAATAACCTGGTGCTAGCCTGCTTTTAAGACAGTAAATTAGTAGGTCAGCTGGGGCCATGTGTTGTGTCCACAAGCCTTTATTCTGGGTGCAAATAACAGTAAGCCAATGGTCCAGTCATGGAGCCTGGCCAGAAGCCTTTTCAGTTGGGCCCTGTTAAAACAGGAAACCAGCAGCGAATAGCCTGATTACTAACAAGACAGAAAAACAAAGCTGGGTTGTGATCAGCAGAAATGCTTTAGTGAAAACAGAGCCTTGACAGCAACAACGTGGCTCCTGCTCCAGTAAAAAAAATATATCAGCTGAGGTAGTGTGAGATTTCTAGTCATGACTTCCTGTTGCTGCTCATTCTGTACCACGCCAGAGATCTCCTGCAAGTTCAGAGGGCTGATGATCTATTTAAATGAGCTCATTTAAATTAGGAGAAGTTGTACTACACTGAGTTTCCTGCTTCGCTGAAACCTGCTTTGTGTCACTAACTTACTGTGTCAATTAATACAACACACTAAGCGAGCAGGTCAAAGGGCAGGCTCTGCTGTTGACTCATTTCTTGCTAGGTAGGTTACAGTTAGTCATTCGACAACTTTTACTTTAGCAAAAGATCTTGTCTGCAAAATAGAAAAACATTTTTGTGCCGCTAGCATTCACACAGTATTTTGCCACTTTTGAGTGAAAAAGAGCAACAGTTCTAGAAGTTGTGCTGTCAAGTCAGTTTTCTCAAATTTGGAGAGATGCTCGTGGAGTCTTTTAGCTGTGGGCATTGGGAAGGTTACTACTCCAGACAGGGTGGTTTGTGCCTGGAGGTTTTTTTTTTGTTATGCTGCTTAAACATGGCTCTCAAAGCATTAGACACCTAACTTTCTCATAGGAGAAGTTTCTTTGGCTTCTCTTTGCTCTTATTTCCAGCCCTTGCTGTTGGCCTCTCCCTGTTTTCCAAAGTCCTGACTTGCTGCCTATTATACTTAAAAACAAACAAAAAAACCCAACCCACTGAAGTGCTGCAACACTTAGGGTTTCTGAGGAACAAGAACACTGCACTTGAAAACATTGTCTGAACAGTGTAGGCTAGTTATAGCTAGTTTTAAAATTCAATTTAAAAGGGATGAGCTGCTTTGCAGAGCCATCATGTTGTCTGTGCAGGATCTTTGTTCCAAGAAGTGCTCCTCATGGCTCCAGGAGCCCATTGTGCAAGGCATGTTCTCAGGTTAGGTTGCAGGCACTTTCTGTGAAGCTATGACAAATACGAAGTGGTTTGCTCAGAATCATTTTAAAGTAAACTTGACATACTTTCTGCATGAATTAAAAACCTGTTTACATAATTCAGAGTTTATCTTGTGTTGGCTACTTAAATATTGTCCTATTGTTCCTGTTATGTGACTGGATAATTTCTGTAGCTAATCATCACTGGAAAAATTTGGTATGTCAGTTTGGTGTTTGTTGGTTACATAAATCAGCAGTTGAGAGAACGAAAACAATACTAAGTAAGTTACTGAAGTAAATATGCCAGACAAATTGCAGATTGATGATCCTGCTGGGAATGCTTGCCTATCAAAAATGTGCACTGAAATTTGGACAGCTTGAACTGCATTTAAGGATGTTGGCACTATTCATAAATAGGGGAAGGAAAGAATAATTCATCATGTCAACTTTGGCTAAAGTTTAGATGTGTGGGGAAAGGTCCTCCTCTGCTCCACTCCCCATCCCCCAAGTATTAAGTAAAGCTTGCACACTCGCACCTTTGTGTTTTGGTTTGGTTTTAGATTTTGGGTTTTTTTGTGAGGGTTGTTTGGTTGGGTTTTGTTTGTTTGTGGTGCTTTTTTGTTTGGTTGGTTTTTTTTTTTTTTGGCTGGTTGGTGTTTTTGTTTTGTGTGTGTGTGTGGGTTTTTTTTTCCCCCCTTAAATGACATTAATTCCTTCAGTTTCTTTGCTTATGGATATAACTATAGCTTTATATAGTTTCATATTTTCATGGGCATGTTCCTTGTATTTCGGAGCTGACTTTGTTTCCTTAAACAGAATTTTTGAATTATGGGTGGGTTGCCTACATAAAACAATTACTTTTGACATTTAACTTGCTTTTACTGTTAAGGTATTTAGTTTTGATGTTATAAGTGAGCAAATTTCCTCTCCCCCAATCTAAGTTTAAAACACAGATTAAGGGCTTGTTTTCCTTACATAGTTTCTAGAAAGGGCTTCTGACAACCAGTATAATTTCAATTGAAACTAGTATTCTACTATTTGAAAATGGGTGGTATCTTATTTGGGTTGACATAGAGTTTGTCAGATTACTAACATTTCTGGTGAGCTTAACCTGGTGAGTATTTAAAGTATGGTTTTCTTTGTATTGTGCAGTACTTACTTGCATCTCCTACCAAAGGAGTAGAACTGTAGCCTTCCTAACTGTACTTCTGTTTGTCCTAATTTTATTTACATACCATAGCTTCATGTTACTAGTTATATGGTGTATATATAAAGGGATAATCAAATTCTGAAATCTGTTCTGTGCTTTGTGTTGAAGGAAAAAGGTATGCCATTAACTTGTAAATCTTTGGAGCCTTTGTAGTGAGCGTAGCACAGAACACACATTTTCACAGATTAAAATACCAGATGAAAACCATGAAGTTGAAAAACTAATCATGATGCAAAACTGTACATTTAAAAGAAACAAGCCAACCCACCCAAACATTAAGTTAATCACCCAGTAAACTGATGGACTCTTAAGCAACTGATTCTTTTCTTTGCCTGCACTTCTTGTTGTTTCCTTCCTAAGTGAAAATCTGCTCTGGTAGGGGCAGACACAATTTCCCCCTTTATTCTTTTCTTGTGCCATTAGTTTTTATTAGTATATTTTGAATGAGCCATAAATTTACAAAATCTTCAAGTTATCTCTCCCAGGAGGGAAGCATCAGCATGTTAAGAAGAAATTAAATAACCCATTGCTTGAGTTGGGTGTTTTAAGTTCTTGCTTATTGACCTTTTGCCCAGCAACTGGGTAGTTATCCTTTAAGAAAAGTATTGGATGCATACCATAGCAAGCAAATTTGGACAATGTTGGTATTAGATAGAAGCTATCTGATAACATGCAGCAGATAAAAGGTTGCTAGGGGAACAAGAAAATGAGGGTTTGCAGAGAAGAATTCCTTTAGGAACAGAGCATTGGTGCTACTTTTTGTTCTGCTGACAGAAAAGCTACAGCTTGTCAATTTAATGCTACAGGACAAATCCTATATAGGAGGCTATGCATACTGTGATTCATAGGAAAGATAGTTAATGGAATAAAAATGTCTGAACTATAGAATGCTGGAGCTGAGTAGTTTACAGATTTAGGCGGCTGATTGTCCTTGTCTTGTAATTATAGGTGTAGTTGCAATATCGGGCAGTGAAACAGAGGATGATGACACTATGGATGTCCCGTTGGATCTTTCCTCATCTGCTGGTTCAGGCAAACGCAGAAGACGTGGCAACCTGCCCA
This sequence comes from Psittacus erithacus, assembly GCA_009867235.2. Classification (NCBI taxonomy): domain Eukaryota; kingdom Metazoa; phylum Chordata; class Aves; order Psittaciformes; family Psittacidae; genus Psittacus; species Psittacus erithacus. The sequence continues at coordinate 75,589 of WYDI02031851.1, read as the reverse complement.
AGGAATCTGTGCAGATTCTTCGGGACTGGCTGTATGAGCACCGATACAATGCTTATCCTTCAGAGCAAGAAAAAGCCCTGTTATCCCGGCAAACACACCTTTCCACACTACAGGTATTAAAAGTAGTAGTACTGGCTTCAAAAGGAGTTGTTTTCTTCTTAATTTACCTGTGGTCTAGTCACTAATGCAAATGTTTACACTGCACGCAAGATTTTCTTTCTTATTGTTACTCACTCTCATTCTGATGGCAATTCTAAGGAGAAACACAAAATCAGTTGTGTTATGATGATCTTTTGTTTACTGGGGATAAAATTACTTCTCAGGGAGAACTGACAGTCATGAATTTGAGCATGCATGGTAAGTTATGCAGAATTGGGCCCCAAGTGTCTGTATAAAGGTAATCTATTGTGAGAAGGTGGTATTCACTTGTCAGCAGAGGTTTTATGGTGATAGATTTGCCGCTTAACCTAGAGCTCCTCACTACTAAAACTGCAACTTGAGGCTTGTTTCTGCAGAACATTTATATACATTATTACATGTCTGATGACTTCCATTAACATTAGTGGAGCAACCTGTATGGAATAGAGCTACTCAAGTGTGTTAGTATAGGTGTGATGAGGCTTTTGTGTGGTTAGTTCAGGTTCTCATCCTGGGATACCACAAACAGCTGCAGGGTCCCTTGGATGCATCATTCTTGCCTTCTGTGATCATCTTTGGTAGAATAGCTGTTGACAGTTGCTGCTTGCCACCTCTTGGGAAGGCGGCTGTATGAAAACTTGGGTTGACCCTGGTTTGGTTTTGTGAGGTGCTAAATACAAATATGCTCCTGCTGAGTTCTGGGCTTTATTTTTCCAGATTAATTCTTTAGTACAAATTTTGTAATTGGCTATAAAGTAAGATTTTCTTAGTGTAACACCATAAAGAAAACTTCCTTTGTGTAGTAAACAGAAAAAAGACGTTAAACTATAAACTATCCTGTATTGCCCAGGAAACTGGTTTGATATTTGAACAAGGACAACCTTACATGAGGTAATTCATGTTATGTCTGCCGACACAGTCAGTTGAACAAGGAAAATCAGTAACTATTTGTGGGAGGAGTGACTCTCTTCAGAGAGAAAAGGTTTTCCTGTTGTTAATTAACCTAAGTGTAGGGAACAATAGCCAATAGGTTAATGTGTGTGCACAGAGTTAAAAGCTAAACCCTTTGGTTCACGCTAGAAGTCTCCAGATGTCCCCAGGCTTTCTGTAACAGGAGTGGGGAGCTGGCGGTAGAGCTGGGACAAGGGAAGGGCTTCTGCCAGGCGTGTCAGAACTTGTCAGTAGGCCTCTCTTTTGTTCTGCAGTTAAGGAAACTGCTTGGAGGGATTCATTAATCTAATCCAACTATTCTAATGGCACATAGTTGGAAATGAATGAAGGTAGAAATTAAGATGTCATTATATTCCCAGGTCTGCAACTGGTTTATCAATGCACGCCGCAGGCTTTTACCTGACATGCTGAGGAAGGATGGCAAAGACCCAAATCAGTTTACTATCTCACGGCGAGGGACAAAGCTCCCCGAGGGTGGCCTGGTAGAGTCTTCCATCAGCACAAAGAACTACATTCCCCTGCTGGAGGAGACTGCCTTCCTTCCCTCTGCAGCACCACTTGGCAAGACTGTGTCCTCTTCCAAGCCAGCTTCCCCAGGATCAGTCCTGGCTCGGCCATCGGTGATTTGCCACACGACTGTGACTGCATTGAAAGATGCCCCTTTCCACTTTTGCCAGCCAGCTGATGTAGGCCAGACCACGGACCTGCAGCAGCCCCCCACCAATGGCTTCACAGACAACTCCCTCTCCTACCATGAGGATGCATCTAAACTGGGACCTGGTGCGAATGCACAAAGTGGGCTCTTCAACACTCCTCCTCCAACCCCACCAGACCTTAACCAGGATTTTAGCGGGTTTCAGCTACTGGTGGATGTTGCACTCAAAAGGGCGGCAGAGATGGAGTTGCAGGCGAAACTTATGGCTTAAATCCCCTCTGTTCTCCTTCCCGTTTTTCCAGGCAGGGATCTAACAGCTGTGTGGTTATTGCCACCCACATGATATCAAAAGACTTCACAGCATTATTATTATTTTTTTTATTAATCTTATTTGCACAAGGGATTGCTGAAATGAAGCTTCCTGTCACTGAGATGGTTTTCAGTGGAATATGGTCATTCCAAGAATTATAAACTTAAAGCTACTGTAGAAAGAAAGGATTGTGTGTTGGGTTTGTTTTTTGTTTTGTTTTTCATGTTTTCTTCATAGGTTTTTCATAATGTGAGATAGTTCCCAAGATCATGTGATTTGTTTTTTTCTTTCAGACTGTGCAATATCTAGTAATGATATAGAGTCTTCTTATCATTCCCATGTGGAACAGAATATACCGACATGCTGTTTAAAATAAATTTTCAATTTTTTTAACAATATGAACTTTGGATGATTATGCTTTTTTTCCCATAATGTAATAAAATATTTTCTTTACAAATGGATGCCTACAGAGTATTTTGTTGAATATGAGCTTTGCAGAAAACACAGCTGTACTCTTGAAATAAATGGAAGTGACAAATATTTTTGAGCTCATACTGACTTCGGTTTAGACAGCTGCACTAGCAGTTGTTAACCAGGTATTTAAAGGAATGCAGAAAAGTGGGCCAGAAGTACCTGAGCGTTTTCTGCTGTGTCCTCTTTTTTTAAAAGGGGACAAAGGGAACTGTGTAGGCATAGCTCATTAAATTCCAGGGGGCTATCTTAGGCCTCTGTAAGTTTTCATGTTTTGGTTCCTAGAAATACTTTAGGGCTGGAAGATGTGATGACACGTGGGGAAGTTCTCCTGAAGATTAAATGGAAAGGCCAAAAGGGGGTTTGGAGCAAGCGTCTTTGTGACGCAGCTCCTCGACATTGCTAGTGACAGATTTTTAAGAGGCAGGGCAAGGGCTCCCACTCTTATTCATGGACTAGCAATAACAAGGTTTTGACTCAGTAATTCTAGTAGGCTGAAATAGAACAGACTGTATTGAGTTGAAATCTTGAGTTTTGAGAGCCAGGTCTTGGTGAGACACTTAAATGGGTGGTTGACTAAGATTTCTAAGAGATTCCTCTTGGTTTGGGATGTATTTTGGCCTACAGAATCTAAAGATACCTTTCAGAAAAAGACTTGGCTATCAAAATTATTACCAAGTAATGTGAAGACTTGCAGATCACATCTCAGCTTACATGAATGTCAGTCGCCTACCCCTATCCTTCCAACAACAGTGAAATAAGAGACCTCAAGGGGAAAAAAATCAGTTCTGGCTAATCTTTAAAAACAAACCAGTTGTCTGGGAAGTTGGGAGAGGGCTTTGTGGAGCAGGAGAGCTGATGAGTGTAGGGATATCATATTGAGTAGAAGGCTGCAATGCATATGCATTTTGTTTTGCTGTGGCCTCTTATCTTTTTGTAGTGTCTGGAAAGATTATTTGTTCTCTGGAATTCTGCTTAACTTCTGCCTTTCTTTAACCTTCAAGTTTCAAATCAATGTTTATATTTGGAAAAAATGAAGGCAAATAGTAAACACTGGCTTACTCTGCATCAGCTTCAGTAACACAGAGTCATCCTAATCTACTGTATGAATTGTCCTGGTTTCAGCAGTACCAGCTGCGTGGTTCTGAGTTGCCAGCTGGGCTTAAACCATGACATGAATATAGATTTATTTTTTTATATATGTACTATTGAAGTAAAGCTAGAAAAAATGATTTTTTAACATAGCTAGAGGTGGTTGTATACTTTGTCTTCAAGGATAGCATGTGAATCTATAAAGAACCTCGTGTCTTGTCTCTAGACACACTGTACTTTTTATGTCTAGCCTATTTTTCCTGGGCTGCCTATGTATGGGGTTTTTAGTTTTTTGGTGGTGGTGGTTTGTTTTTTTTAACAGCTAATTTTATAATAAAATGGAAGTACACTTTGTGAAAATCATGAGGTTGAGGGAAAAGTTGCTCAATAGACATCCTTTGTGGCATAGATGGTTGTTCTCAGAGGGTGTTAGGCACCCAAAGAAGAGTGTCATCTTTGGTGAAGATTTGGAAGATGCTTCCTTGTCCACATGCAGGAAGGAACTTTATGGCAACACTCCTTACACCCATGCCTCAAGCGCTGACAAGGAAAAACAACCTCATGCAAATACATGCATTGTTTGATTTAAGTGCTTTGACTTTTTTCTCCTCCCCTCCCCCCCCTTTTTTTTTTCCAAAGCAGGTTGCTGGTGTGCTGTGACACAGAGAAAAGGTGGGGGACTTGGATCCCTGAAGAGCATTCTCAGAGATCTTCATTACTCTGCCCTTAAAAAATGTCAGCAAGTTTAAAACCCCAAACTTGAGCTCTGCTGTCTGAGCTGACCGTTTCTGTAATTCCAGTAGAGCAGTTGCAGTACTGAAAATGAAAACAGGATGACTAAGAAAGCTGTTGCTATTCAGGTTAACAGTTGTCATTGAAAGTAAAAGCCTGCGGTCTCTGCTGTTTTCATTTACCAGTAAGCCGTACAAAATGGCATTAGTGTAACACCACCGAAGGCCTGGCTGTGTGATGAGCACTGCATTTCCATTAGCTGACTGACTTACCCTGGGGACTTCACTTGTTACCAGTTTTGCTTGAGGTCTTTTTTTTTTTTTTTTTTTTCTTTTAATTATTATTTGTGTCAAGATTACACCTTGAAGTTCAGGTGTAGTCACAAGCCAAACCCCTTTGGCTGAGTAGCACCTGGCACACCGTGTAAAAGCTTTTCCTCACCCTGAGGTGTTATTTAACTTGGAAGAAGACAATTACTCATACTGAGTACCCACTAAAGTAATATCAAAGGGGAGTTTCTGCTTTCCTGTAATGTAGCACTGATAGTTTCAGTGCAGGTTATTGATGCTTTCCTGAACCTGCTCTTTCAGAGCAGAAACTTGAAGTACATCCAGAAAAAATTATCAAAGGTAGGTAGACGTAGGGCATGAGGTGGAGCTAGGATCCAGAATTGAGGAGGAGTCCTAGTAACAAGCCAAAGGCTGCATGGGCTGGTCACTCATCCCTGGTAGGGCAAAGGAAAAAAGGCAGTACAAAGAAACAGTGAGACAAAATGGGCAGTTTTTCTGTTCTTGCAGCAATGATAAACCTAATTGCAAGGCAGCTGTGTCAAAACCTAACCTCTGACTGAAAACACTTAAGCTGACTCTGAAGATGAAGGGAAGGCATTGCCGTGCGTTACTGGAGACCACGTGGCCAGCTGGGGCGTAAGTGAACTAAGAGGTATGACAAATCTATGCCAGGGAAAAGAGCTCGCACGCAGGCGTCGTCAACCTTGTTTTCATGGCTTTTGTGTCTTGTAAACAAGTTGTGGCAGCTGCATGTGATAAATCTCTGCACGGAGCAAAAATAATTACAATAGGGAGGGAATCTTAGGACTGGCGTTGCCGCCTGTGTGCACGGGGGGGGGGTGGTGTCTTGCTGCCTGTTTGGTGGGGGTTGGTTGTGGTATCCCACGTCTCCCAGCTTCTGCCATAAGGTCAATGAACACGTCTATAAAACCATTGAAGCTGTAACAGCTGGCCTCATGTGCTGTGGGGGAGGGAAGGGATGCCTGCAGAGCATGAAGCTGGGGTAACTCAAAGTTGGGATAACTCTTTCCAGGAGAAGGGCAGTAAAGTCCTGCATGCCCCCAGGCAATGCCGGTTCTGCTGCTACCAGGGATGCTGCTACCTGGGTAGGAGTGCAGGCAATAACCTCCTCCTAGCAGCAGGAGAAAGTGAGCAAGAAACCAGGGAGAGAGAGTGTGGGTGGTGGTGGGGAATGCCCACGGTATTCCCCTTGGAGAGGAAAAAAGCCCAGCCAGAAGTGCTGTGCAGCTGGAAGCCCAGGTGCACCATTGACTCTGTTAAATGCCACATTTATACCTGTGGTATTCCGGCCATTTGCAGTGTGTGCTGCCTGTCAAAGTCTGTTTTCATTTGTTATTTTTCTGACAGCACTCATGCAGTTTTCTTGTTAATGCTTAAAACATATTCCTGGAGTGCTTCATAGTTCTCTTAAAGCTCATTTGGATTTTCTTTTTCTTTTTTTTTTCTTGGCATCTTGCAGTTGTCAACTTCCCTCCTGGCTTCTGCCAAATAGGGATTACTGGCATGAATACAGCTCGTGTTCACTTTTCAGGACATTACTTGTTTTAAGTCTCTTGTTCACCAATTGCCAGAGTTGTTACATCTCTATCCTGTTTCGCTGGTTCAGCATGCTCTTCTGCCATGAGTTCCAGTGTTAAGACTGAAGGAAAAGAGATTAGATTAGCTACCCTCTCTCTAGAAACGTCACTTAAAGCTGCTGCTGTTCCAGACATAATAATTGCATCCACATGTGCTGTATGCAGTTCAGTGTCTGTTCTGGTCCGTATCATAAAAGTGAGTGCTTGGATTTCTGTACACACAGAAAATAACACAAAGTGATACTAGCTATACTACAAAGTCAAAACTTCGACTATTTTCTATCTCTAAATTTTGCATTCATTTCTGCTTGTAGCTCAAAGCCATGGCATTTAGCGATTTTGCTCACCTCTTCCACTGAAACTGGCTTTACCTGCCTTAAAAAAACTCCCTTTTCCTTGTGAAGCTTTCTAGCACTTTCAGCTCTGAGGCATCAGGTCTGGGAGTAAAACTGGCAAGTATCACAAGTCTTGCTAGCAGACCAGGATAGCTTCCAATAACAGATAAACCTCACAGCCCTTTATAGCACTGCAGTGCTGTCGCGCTGTGTAATATGAATCATGGTTCCCGAAGCTGATGCAGACATGAATAAGTCACATCTGCCTCCAAGCTAATCCCCCTTCTACTGCAGAGCAGGGTTTCTGCCAAATTTAATATGTTTCTACTGACAAAGTGTTGATCTTTCAGGTGCTTACATCAACGTGTAATAAACCTGTAAACGTACATAGGTAGCAGTGCTTTGAATTAGTGACATAGCCCGGGGGACTGGTGGCAGCTTGTGTGTTGAATGAGTGCAGCTGACAACTATCTAACCCTGTTTATTCTTGGACAGCTTCTCTGCAACCACAGACCAGGGCTGTGGTCTCTTTCTCTAATTGCAGCAGAGCTAGTCTCTGCTCTGGGCAATGAGTCCTGTCTGTAGGTGCATAACAATGTAACCCTCTCAGGGTAAAGAACCCTTGTCTGGGCATATATAAACCCTGCACATGGTTTCTGTAGTGAGCCTTTCATCACATCATTCAGCTGATGATGAATAGGACTGACCTGACTCCTGTGAGAGCAGGTCAGTCTCAGTCCTGTGGTTTGCAGCAGGTATCTGTATTTGCATGGCTTCTCTGAGTCCCTCCCTTTCTGCACCACTGCTGGGGAAATATTGCCCTGGCAAGTGTTCCTGGAGCTCCTCCATCAGTGACATTTCACAGGTTGGCAGAGCTCTGTCTCTTTTTGAGAATATTCATTTTTATGAGTAGTAAAGAAATAATTCCGAATTGCAAGGCCTGTAATTTTACCAGTATAGTATTCAATAAGGAACATAGAAAATGTTTGGTCCTGCCTCTGAAGTTCCTACAGCCTAATAGCTCTTTGGGAAATGATGTGTCATACACTTTAAGTATGTTGCTGCATTTTCCTGTACAAACAAACACTTAGGGCCACAGTGCCTTACATTAGGGATAAACCATTTGGATTCTTTAACTGATGTGTCCTATTTTCAGCATGAAACAAGTATTCTTTCCTGCCTCAACTTTGCCTCTAGTGTCCTAGCTCTTCTGTGGGAGCAAAGTTGTTTTCTGTTAATTGGTGAACAGATTTTACTGCTTTGCTTGGGGCTTTTGGCCTTTTGATGTCACCTTTAGAAGCTGTTGATTCAGAAGACAATCTTGATCATAATTTGCCACCAGCATATAGATTTTACCAGGACACTATATATAAAATAGTGGCCCCATCTCTGGCAGTGTTCAGGGGCAGGCTGGACAGGGCTTTGAGCAACCTGGTCTAGTGGAAGGTGTCCCGGCCAGTGGCAGGGGTATTGGAACTAGATGAGCTTTAAGGTCCCTTCTAACTAACCATTCTATGATTCTATGATCTCCTAGTAAGGCCACCTGGTATGGTGTCCTTATATGGCTCCTGGTATTTATATTAAAAAACCCCACAAAACCTCCTGACCAATTTTGGGAAGAATGTGATGTCCTTCATCTTGCTTTTATGAATTTGTGTAGCCTGTCTTGGAAATTGTTCTGGATAGCAAACACATAACTGATGGTAAGGATCACAACAGTTTTGTAATTTTCCTAAGTGTTCAGCTGTTTTGCCAGAGCCTGTAATTTCACTTCCTTTTCTAGCCCGCAATGTTCTGATTGCCCGACCTTGTGTCAAATGTCTTATGTTGTTTTCTTTTGTACTTCTAATCTCAATCCTTGTTTGAACTCCCCCTCTCATCTCTCTCCCCGTTTGACTTGAGAGTGCTTACACAATATCATGCATATTTCAATTGACTACGTCAGAAATTATTTTGACTAGTTTCGTACTGTTTTGTAAGTTATCCGATCCTTGCTACCCTGCTATCCTAACCACAGCAGCAAATCCTGCTGTCATGCAAACAAATCAACTTCTCCTCATGACAGAAAGCACATCTTCCCTGTGTAGATAGCTTTGCTTTCTTGTAACTTCTGCTTTCTGTGCTGTGACTGGGGTAAGCCAGAGAGAAGCAATTAGCATTAAAATCCATAGGGCATTTTCAGAAACAGACGGAATGTTTTTAGGTTGGAGTCAATGGTGTTTCCGGTTTCAGCACATAGTCCTGACTGCTGCCACAAGCCTTCCTGAAGTGGATGTCCCACTAGGTGAGGTGTGAAGCAGACATTCCTCTGCCAACCTCAACTAAAAGGTTAGTTCAGGTTATTGTATTAAGTGCTACTTAGACAGTTGCTGCTGTAACTCATTCTCCATGTTAAATTCTGCTGGCTTGCATTCAGCCAAGGTATTTCCAGTGATGTGCTGCCAACTTTCTTCAAGGGCTTCCTCAAAAGTCTATCTTCCTTAGCTGGTGATACATGGAAAAAAACTCCTGTAAATATCTCCTTTTAGTGCACAAAGTTACATCTGTGAAGTGCATACTGCTGTTGTAAAGCTGCCAGTCCCTCTACCTCCCTTCCTCTGCCAAACCAGGCCTTCTTGACCCCCTGCTCCCTCCCTCCTGCTAGAGGCAGCTCCAGCCAACTTCATCTTGCCTGCTGAGACTTGTAACCGTTATCAGCTGCCTTGGCAGCTGTTCCTAAGTTTCTGGAGGCTGCTTAGATGCAGAAAGCCTCCTTCATTGCCTGGTAGGCAAAATAAAAATGTGTTCTGCGTCTTTCAGAGACATCTGGTCTTATTTCCCACCACCTACTATGTCCATAACACCTGAAACAGGGAATGGCCCAGTCAGCTTCTAAAGGGAGAGCGGCATCAATCTCTTTGGACCCTACAAAGAGATGGTGGGAATGAGGGCATACTGGTCTCATTGTGGGAAAGTTCCCACTGAGTCGTGCAACACCTTACTCCTTCACCTTGATGTGCTTGTGGGAGCCATGGAAGCAGAGCAGGTCCCTAGGGTCAGAAGGGTGCTGGTGGTTTCAGGATGGGCAGCACGTGGAGCCTGGCTGGGGAGCATTCCAACAGCCAGCACTGCTCTCTGAGCCTCCTCTGATGTGGCGGTTTGAATTTAAGTAAGCCACATGGAGGTTTGGGGGGTGGCATCATTCCTCCCCCCCCCCCCCCCCCCCCCCCCCCCCCCGCCGCACCCCCAAAAAGCACGAGAA